>JACCIE010000164.1:0-105841 GCA_018906755.1 Sycophaga agraensis | reverse complement strand
TCGAAAAATCCAATATTGAACAATAAATGCTAATATTTTCCAAAACCTTACCTCAAAAATCAAAAAGTGAAATTAAATATCACCCCGTGCGTTAAATCTTATTTTACTAATATTTTCAAAAAAGCCAATTTTGAACAATAAATCCCAAAATGTTCAATATCTTACGTCAAAAATCAAAAAATGAATTTAAATATCGCACCATTTATTAAATTTAACTTCACTAATATTTTGAAAAAATAAAGAATATTGAAGAATAAATGCCAATACTTTCCAATACCGTAGCTCAAAAATCAAAAAGTGAAATTAAATATCACCCCATGCGTTAAATTTTATTTTAAAAATATTTTGAGAAAAAGGCAATATCGAACAATAAATGCCAATATTTTCAATATCTTACCTGAAAAATCAAAAAATGAGTTTAAATATCTCCCCATGCGTTAAATTTTATTTTACAAATATTTCGAAAAAATCCAATATTGAACAATAAATGCCAATATTTTCAATATTTTACCTCAAAAATCAAAAAGTGAAATAAAATATCACCCCCAGCGTTAAATTTTATTTTACTAATATTTTCAAAAAAAGCCAATTTTGAACAATAAATCCCAAAATGTTCAATATCTTACGTCAAAAATCAAAAAATGAATTTAAATATCGCACCATTTATTAAATTTAACTTCACTAATATTTTGAAAAAATAACGAATATTGAACAATAAATGCATATATTTTCAATATTTTACCTCAAAAATCAAAAAGTGAAACTTAATATCACCCCGTGCGTTAATTCTTATTTCACTAATATTTTGAAAAAAATCCAATATTGAACAATAAATGCCAATATTTTCCAAAACCTTACCTCAAAAATCAAAAAGTGAAATTAAATATCACCCCGTGCGTTAAATCTTATTTTACTAATATTTTCAAAAAAGCCAATTTTGAACAATAAATCCCAAAATGTTCAATATCTTACGTCAAAAATCAAAAAATGAATTTAAATATCGCACCATTTATTAAATTTAACTTCACTAATATTTTGAAAAAATAACGAATATTGAACAATAAATGCATATATTTTCAATATCTTACCTCAAAAATCAAAAAGTGAAATTAAATATCACCCCGTGCGTTAATTCTTATTTCACTAATATTTTGAAAAAAATCCAATATTGAACAATAAATGCTAATATTTTCCAAAACCTTACCTCAAAAATCAAAAAGTGAAATTAAATATCACCCCATGCGTTAAATTTTATTTCACTAATATTTTGAAAAAAAGCCAATATTGAACAATAAATGCCAATATTTTCCAAAACCTTACCTCAAAAATCGAAAAGTGAAATTAAATATCACCCCGTGCGTTAAATCTTATTTCATTAATATTTTGAAAAAAAGCCCATATTGAACAATAAATGGTAATATTTTCAATATCTTACCTCAAAAATCAAAAAGTGAAATTAAATATCACCCCATGCTTTAAATTTTATTTTAAAAATATTTTGAGCGAAAGGCAATATCGAACAATAAATGCCAATATTTTCAATATCTTACCTCAAAAATCAAAAAATGAATTTAAATATCTCCCCATGCGTTAAATTTTATTTTACAAATATTTCGAAAAAATCCAATATTGAACAATAAATCCCAAAATGTTCAATATCTTACGTCAAAAATCAAAAAATCAATTTAAATATCGCACTATTTATTAAGTTTTATTTCACTAATATTTTGAAAAAATAAAGAATATTGAAGAATAAATGCCAATACTTTCCAATACCGTACCTCAAAAATCAAAATGTGAATTTAAATATCGCACCACGCGTTAAATTTTATTTTACAAATATTTCGAAAAAATCCAATATTGAACAATAAATGCTAATATTTTCCAAAACCTTACCTCAAAAATCAAAAAGTGAAATAAAATATCACCCCATGCGTTAAATTTTATTTTACTAATATTTTCAAAAAAAGCCAATTTTGAACAATAAATCCCAAAATGTTCAATATCTTACGTCAAAAATCAAAAAATGAATTTAAATATCCCCCCATTTATTAAATTTTATTTCACTAATATTTTGAAAAAAAGCCAATATTGAACAATAAATGCCAATATTTTCCAAAACCTTACCTCAAAAATCGAAAAGTGAAATTAAATATCACCCCGTGCGTTAAATCTTATTTCACTAATATTTTGAAAAAAAGCCCATATTGAACAATAAATGGCAATATTTTCAATATCTTACCTCAAAAATCAAAAAGTGAAATTAAATATCACCCCATGCTTTAAATTTTATTTTAAAAATATTTTGAGCAAAAGGCAATATCGAACAATAAATGCCAATATTTTCAATATTTTACCTCAAAAATCAAAAAGTGAAATTAAATATCACCCCGTGCGTTAAATTTTATTTTACTAATATTTTCAAAAAAAGCCAATTTTGAACAATAAATCCCAAAATGTTCAATATCTTACGTCAAAAATCAAAAAATGAATTTAAATATCCCCCCATTTATTAAATTTTATTTCACTAATATTTTGAAAAAAAGCCAATATTGAACAATAAATGCCAATATTTTCCAAAACGTTACCTCAAAAATCGAAAAGTGAAATTAAATATCACCCCGTGCGTTAAATCTTATTTCACTAATATTTTGAAAAAAAGCCCATATTGAACAATAAATGGCAATATTTTCAATATCTTACCTCAAAAATCAAAAAGTGAAATTAAATATCACCCCATGCTTTAAATTTTATTTTAAAAATATTTTGAGCAAAAGGCAATATCGAACAATAAATGCCAATATTTTCAATATCTTACCTCAAAAATCAAAAAATGAATTTAAATATCTCCCCATGCGTTAAATTTTATTTTACAAATATTTCGAAAAAATCCAATATTGAACAATAAATGCCAATATTTTCAATATTTTACCTCAAAAATCAAAAAATGAATTTAAATATCCCCCCATTTATTAAATTTTTTTTCACTAATATTTTGAAAAAATAACGAATATTGAACAATAAATGCCAATATTTTCAATATCTTAACTCTAAAATCAAACAGTGAAATAAAATATCACCCCATGCGTTAAATTTTATTTTACTAATATTTTCAAAAAAAGCCAATTTTGAACAATAAATCCCAAAATGTTCAATATCTTACGTCAAAAATCAAAAAATGAATTTAAATATCCCCCCATTTATTAAATTTTATTTCACTAATATTTTGAAAAAAAGCCAATATTGAACAATAAATGCCAATATTTTCCAAAACCTTACCTCAAAAATCGAAAAGTGAAATTAAATATCACCCCGTGCGTTAAATCTTATTTCACTAATATTTTGAAAAAAAGCCCATATTGAACAATAAATGGCAATATTTTCAATATCTTACCTCAAAAATCAAAAAGTGAAATTAAACATCACCCCATGCCTTACATTTTATTTTACTAAAATTTTGAAAAAAAGCCAATATCGAACAATAAATGCCAATATTTTCAATATTTTACCTCAAAAATCAAAAAGTGAAACTTAATATCACCCCGTGCGTTAATTCTTATTTCACTAATATTTTGAAAAAAATCCAATATTCAACAATAAATGCCAATATTTTCCAAAACCTTACCTCAAAAATCAAAAAGTGAAATTAAATATCACCCAGTGCGTTAAATTTTATTTTACTAATATTTTCAAAAAAGCCAATTTTGAACAATAAATCCCAAAATGTTCAATATCTTACGTCAAAAATCAAAAAATGAATTTAAATATCCCCCCATTTATTAAATTTTATTTCACTAATATTTTGAAAAAATAAAGAATATTGAAGAATAAATGCCAATACTTTCCAATACCGTAGCTCAAAAATCAAAATGTGAATTTAAATATCGCACCACGCGTTAAATTTTATTTTACTAATATTTTCAAAAAAAGCCAATTTTGAACAATAAATCCCAAAATGTTCAATATCTTACGTCAAAAATCAAAAAATGAATTTAAATATCCCCCCATTTATTAAATTTTATTTCACGAATATTTTGAAAAAATAAAGAATATTGAAGAATAAATGCCAATACTTTCCAATACCGTAGCTCAAAAATCAAAATGTGAAATTAAATATCACCCCATGCTTTAAATTTTATTTTAATAAAATTTTGAAAAAAAGCCAATTTTGAACAATAAATCCCAATATTTTCAATATTTTACCTCAAAAATCAAAAAGTGAAATTAAATATCACCCAATCGCGTCAAATTTTAATTTACAAATATTTTGAAAAAATGCCAATATAGAAAAAATAAATCCCAATATTTTCAATATCTTACCTCAAAAATCAAAAAATGAGTTTAAATCTCTCCCCATGCGTTAAATTTTATTACATTAATATTTTGAAAAAATAACGAATATTGAAGAATAAATGCCAATACTTTCCAATACCGTAGCTCAAAAATCAAAATGTGAAATTAAATATCACCCCATGCGTTACATTTTATTTTAATAAAATTTTCAAAAAAAGCCAATATTGAACAATAATGGCAATATTTTCAATATCTTACCTCAAAAATCAAAAAGTGAAATAAAATATCACCCCATGCGTTAAATTTTATTTCCCTAATATTTTGAAAAAATCCAATATTGAACAATAAATGCCAATATTTTCCAAAACCTTACCTCAAAAATCAAAAAGTGAAATTAAATATCACCCCATGCGTTAAATTTTATTTTACTAATATTTTCAAAAAAGCCAATTTTGAACAATAAATCCCAAAATGTTCAATATCTTACGTCAAAAATCAAAAAATGAATTTAAATATCCCCCCATTTATTAAATTTTATTTCACTAATATTTTGAAAAAATAAAGAATATTGAAGAATAAATGCCAATACTTTCCAATACCGTAGCTCAAAAATCAAAATGTGAAATTAAATATCACCCCATGCGTTAAATTTTATTTCACTAATATTTTGAAAAAAAGCCCATATTGAACAATAAATGGCAATATTTTCAATATCTTACCTCAAAAATCAAAAAGTGAAATTAAATATCACCCCATGCTTTAAATTTTATTTTAAAAATATTTTGAGCAAAAGGCAATATCGAACAATAAATGGCAATATTTTCAATATCTTACCTCAAAAATCAAAATGTGAATTTAAATATCGCACCACGCGTTAAATTTTATTTTACAAATATTTCGAAAAAATCCAATATTGAACAATAAATGCTAATATTTTCCAAAACCTTACCTCAAAAATCAAAAAGTGAAATTAAATATCACCCCATGCGTTAAATTTTATTTTACTAATATTTTCAAAAAAAGCCAATTTTGAACAATAAATCCCAAAATGTTCAATATCTTACGTCAAAAATCAAAAAATGAATTTAAATATCCCCCCATTTATTAAATTTTATTTCACTAATATTTTGAAAAAAAGCCAATATTGAACAATAAATGCCAATATTTTCCAAAACCTTACCTCAAAAATCGAAAAGTGAAATTAAATATCACCCCGTGCGTTAAATCTTATTTCACTAATATTTTGAAAAAAAGCCCATATTGAACAATAAATGGCAATATTTTCAATATCTTACCTCAAAAATCAAAAAGTGAAATTAAATATCACCCCATGCTTTAAATTTTATTTTAAAAATATTTTGAGCAAAAGGCAATATCGAACAATAAATGCCAACATTTTCAATATTTTACCTCAAAAATCAAAAAGTGAAATTAAATATCACCCCGTGCGTTAATTCTTATTTCACTAATATTTTGAAAAAAATCCAATATACAACAATAAATGCCAATATTTTCCAAAACCTTACCTCAAAAATCAAAAAGTGAAATAAAATATCACCCCATGCGTTAAGTTTTATTTTACTAATATTTTCAAAAAAAGCCAATTTTGAACAATAAATCCCAAAATGTTCAATATCTTACGTCAAAAATCAAAAAATCAATTTAAATATCGCACTATTTATTAAGTTTTATTTCACTAATATTTTGAAAAAATAAAGAATATTGAAGAATAAATGCCAATACTTTCCAAAACCGTAGCTCAAAAATCAAAAAGTGAAATTAAATATCACCCCGTGCGTTAAATCTTATTTTACAAATATTTTGAAAAAAAGCCAATATTGAAAAAATAAATCCCAATATTTTCAATATCTTACCTCAAAAATCAAAAAATGAATTTAAATATCGCACCATTTATTAAATTTAACTTCACTAATATTTTGAAAAAATAACGAATATTGAACAATAAATGCCAATATTTTCAATATCTTACCTCAAAAATCAAAAAGTGAAATTAAATATCACCCCGTGCGTTAAATCTTATTTCACTAATATTTTGAAAAAAAGCCCATATTGAACAATAAATGGCAATATTTTCAATATCTTACCTCAAAAATCAAAAAGTGAAATTAAATATCACCCCATGCGTTAAATTTTATTTCAAAATATTTTGAGAAAAAGGCAATATCGAACAATTGTAACGTCGCGCCGAATTCAGGGATCCGCGGGGAGCCTTCTTCCCCTCCGCGCGCGCTACGACCACGAGTCCACCGAATCTTATTTCTGTGGGCGCCAGGTGGACTCGCCTTTCCGGCTGCTTAGTGTGAGCTCTTACTCGGGGGGGGGTTCCGCGGGCCGCCGCGGAAGGCACGGCCCGGTGGCTGGTGAGCACGCCTGCTCTCGCACCGCTGGGGAACAAGGTAGTAAGAGGGAAGGTACTACGTAGTAACTTTTAATATTATCCTTTATTCTCCCTAACTAGTTACAATAATCACGGCCCGCTGGCCGGCCCTACTCTACGGCGCGACACCGGCGCGCGGTGTTACAATCCCGGCCCAGCTCTCGCCGGCTGAGCCCGCGCGCGACTCGACCGCGACCTCCCGCCTCACACGACCGCGTCCGCCTCTACCTCGGCTACGTAGCCGTTCGCGCGCGTACCGGCCACCCACGTCCGCGAGAGCACTCTCCGCCGCGAGGAGGACCTCCCCAATCGGTGACTCACCGCACAGGTGCCCCAGAGGTGATACTCCGCTGGAGCCGCTCAGGCTCAAGGTCGGTCCGCCGGGTTTCTGGGACTGGCGCAGATGGGCTGGCTCTCGAGCGGGCGCCGGCGGCCTCGCTCCTCGCTGGTGCTGGCTCGTTCGCCTTGCTGCAGCGGCGGCGGTGCCTACGCCCGGCTTCCCTGGCAGTGCTGGTGAAGGTGGGCTGGCTCTCGAGCGGGCGCCGGCGGCCTCGCTCCTCGCTGGTGCTGGCTCGTCCGCCTTGCTGCAGCGGGCGGCGGTGCCTACGCCCGGCTTCCCTGGCAGTGCTGGTGAGGTGGGCTGGCTCCCGAGCGGGAGTCGTCGACCTCGTCTTTCGCTGGTGCTGGCTCGTCCGCCTTGATGCAGCGGGTGGTGGTGCCTACGCCGAGCTCTCCTGGTGGGCTGTCGGCTGATGGCTCCTGCGCCGGCTTCTTAGGTTGCCTCGTCATCTTCTCGGAGTTGCTTCCTCGGGAAATTGGGCTCTCGTACTCGACTGTTGAGGTGTGCTCGGGGCGAGCGTCCGGCGCAGAAGAAGGAACGCCGGTCCTTGCTGCGAGGTGGTCGCTCCCCAGCCTCCTTTTCTGGCCGCGGGGTGCGCTCTCGTCGACGCGCGAACTCAAGACTCGCGTCCGCGCCACCCAGGCCCCGTGGCCCTCCCCACGTGCGCCCGACTCCCTCGTGTCCGCGTCACACTCTTTCTTCGTTCGCCCCGTGATCTCGCTCCCTACGCATCTCCCGGTGGCCCCTTTCTTCTCCCCGCCGGCGTTGAAGCGACGGTTCGGGCGGCGCATGCGCCTTGCCCGATGCGGTGTTGGCGGTAGCGGCCGCGCTGCCCGGCGGCTGTCGGCTGCTCGCCGCTCCTCGTCGTTTCTTCGCTGCGGCCGGGCTTCTGCTGGCTCCGGGCTTCGGGCGGTTACGGGCGGCCAGCAGCTGACTCGCTGGCGCTGGTGCAGCTCAGGTAACCTCGAAAGTTTATATGGTCAGACTTCGTTCTCTTATTACTTCATACGCCGTCGTGCGATCCTGGAGGTCGAGTTCGCTTCGCGCTTACAATTTTTCCCCGTCCCCTCGCCCTCGCCCCTTCCCCGGTCTACCCGCCCAATTCCCCGTCCCTCCTCTGGTATCATATGTTGGCTCGGAGGCCAAATGTGACCACGTCACACTCCCCCCCGCTAACCTACAGTCCACCCTCCTCGCGATCCGACGGTCCCTCCCCCGCGGGTGTCCTCCAGAATCGCTCGCTGGCTATGCTTATTTTATTATCTTATTATTGTATTGGCGATAGCCAGTTACATTTGGTAACTATTCCGGCCCGCTTTGCCTTGCGCTGCATAACTTTATTCTCCGTTCATTCGGGAGCTTTCTTTTAGAGACTTCAAAAAACTTTTCTTAGAAAACTTCAACTTAGAAACTTTTTCTTTCTTTTTTTTTTTTTTTTTTTTCCAATTGCCGCTACCACGAGTGCTCATTGGCACCACCGCAACGCTTGCTGTACTGGAGCTCCGCTGGCAGCCTCGTCTGCAAAGGGGAACGTAAATTAATTACTTACTGGGTGTTACCGCGGCTAACGCTTAGAGCTGCTCTTCTCTCGCTGGTCATCCTCTTCCCTTCAAGCTGGCATATCTGTTCCTCCCACTAACTGGCTGGTTGCTGAGCGTTTTACTGCTGGCTGGCGCTACGCAACGGCTGCAGCCCGGCGACCTGGCGAAGGATCGCCTCCCGGAGTTCTGGCGAAAGCCCTTCCAGGCTCCTCAACATGGCCATCGGGTCTACCCCGGCCCAGGCATGCCCCGGGCTAGCGACCGGCTCAGCGTCGCGCCGTTGGGCGAGGGCGGGAGCGACGGGCTTTGAGGTGCTTGTCACCTCTTCTGACGGTGGCACGGGCGCTTCGCGTTCCGCGCGGACCCCCCTGCCCGTTTCGGAGCGCGTCTGGCTCTCGCTCGATTCCGCGATCATAGTCTTCAACGATCGATTGACCCGCTCCACCGGGTTCGCCTGGGGGTGGTAGGGGGGCGTTGTGACGTGTCTAATGCCGCTTTCGTCCAAAAATTTAGTCAACGTCACGTTATCGAATTCCCGGCCGTTATCTGTCAACAGATACGCCGGCGCGCCTCATCGGAACACGACCAGGTCGGCGAACGACTCGACCACATTTCTCCCATCGGCTGATCCAACGGCTCGCATCTCTACGTATTTCGTAAAGAGGTCCTGGTAGACGACGAGGTATTTCTTCCCGCGTTTGCTCCGCGGGAATTCCATACAATCGGCCGCTACCACAACCCACGGGCTCTCTACATAGCGTGATCCCATCAAACCTGCTGGCGCGGTCTGCGGGACTTTATATTGCTGGCAGACGTCGCACGCACGGACGTAATGGTAGACGTCGTGCTGAACGCCTGGCCAGTAATACTCTCGCTGCACTCGCTCACACGTTTTCTCCAAGCCTAAGTGTCCCGCGACCTGGCGAAGGATCGCCTCCCGGAGTTCTGGCGAAAGCCCTTCCAGGCTCCTCAACATGGCCATCGGGTCTACCCCGGCCCAGGCACGCCCCGGGCTAGCGACCGGCTCAGCGTCGCGTCGTTGGGCGAGGGCGGGAGCGACGGGCTTTGAGGTGCTTGTCACCTCTTCTGACGGTGGCACGGGCGCTTCGCGGTCCGCGCGGACCCCCCTGCCCGTTTCGGAGCGCGTCTGGCTCTCGCTCGATTCCGCGTGTCGCGCCTCCTCTTCGCACGCCCTCTCCGTCCTGCTGGCTCGCGCGGGGGCCTCGCTAGCTTTGGGCGCGGTCTGTCCACCGGGCTCCCCGCTCCGGTGTCGTTTTAGCCGTTCGGCCATTCCTCCTTCGGCGGAGGGCTGTCGAGGCTCTCCGGGCCTTCTCTCGGCTCGCCGTCCTTCTGGCGGCGCCGGTCCGCCTTTGGCCGCGTCACCGCGTTCGTCGGCGCGCGGGCGGCGCTTTTGCCGTTCCTGGTGCAGCTGGCGCTCATAGGTCTCCCGGCACCTTGGGCACTTGTCCACCGTGGTGTCGGCCCGGCCGCAATTATCGCAGAATATGCGAATTAGGCGTGCCGGGCAGGATCGGATCTTATGCCCTTGGCGCCAGCAGGCAAAGCAAGCGCGCGGCGGGGGGTCGACGCTCGGGTCGGTCCGAACGGCCCGCACGCGATCGTACCAGGCCCCGCGGAGCCTTAGTCGAAACGGGTAGGGCGCGTTCGCAAGGACGCCCACTCTGCCGCGCGCCGGAGGCTCTCCGGGTCCTCCGCCTTCGTTCTATCCTCCAGGCCTAGGGCCACCACCGCGCGACGGGTCGGCGGCCGGACCGGCCCCGGTTGTTCTACTACCGATTCTCCTGCGGGTTCCGGGACCGCGGCCTCGGGGCTCGGATGGATGGAAATTCCGGCTACTCCTCCGGGAAGGGAGATGTCTCCCACTTCCTCGAGGAGCCTCGCGGGCCCTCCCCCCGGGGGCGCTCCACGTGAACGGCTGCGTAGTAGGCGGCATATTCCGGTCTCGGCCCGCGGCGCGCTGGGCCCGATCCCCGCGCCCATATGACCTAGCCCACGTCCCGCCCCAACCCTTCGCTCGTCGCAACTCGCCCAGCCTTCGCCACTCGCGTCATCGCTCGAGTCGCTCGAGGCGCACTCCTCGCCGCCGAGGCTCTCGACGTCGGACACGGGTGCCTCGTGCCACCAAGTGTACTGGGGTTCGCCCGGCACGATGGCCCCTCCGACTCTCCCAGCTGGCGTTGTCCCTACTTGCGGGCCCGGTGCTGCCGGGCGCGGAGGCTCTACGGCCTCCGGTGGCGTGAACTCGGGGAAGGGCCCATGCGCTGCATGGGGTCCCCGGATCCCCCGTCGGCTGGCTATTCCTCGCCTCATCGGAGCTTCTGACTCCTAGGGTATAAGTAAAGGGACCTATTATTCTCAGGTAGCTCTTACAACTGCCTAACTACTCGCGGGGGAATATACCGCTTGAGCTGCGATATGTGCGCTTTACCTAATCTCCGGCCGTCGCCCATATCTAGCATGTAAACTCCCGGCGACCTGGCTTCTACGATCTTAAACGGACCGTCGTACTTGGGCGCGAGCTTCGCGGAGAAGTGATTCGCGGCGTTTGATAATGGGTGGGTCCGGCGCATCACGGAGTCGCCGACGGAAAATTGCGCGTCGCGTCGACGTCTGTTATAGTATTTCGCCTGTCGGGCCCGCTCCGACTCCACGTTTTTCCGGACCAGGTCATACAGCGCTTCCAACCGCTTGTCGCGGTCGGCCCAGTCCCCCGCCTCCTTCCTGACTACTCCCCCACGTCCCTCCATCTCTCTGCGCAAACTCTTGACCGGGGTCGGGTGCCTCCCCATATTGAGGAAGGCTGGAGAGACCCGCATAGTCGCCTGCACCGCCGTGTTCACCGCCTGGCGTAGTTCTGGCAAGTGCAGGTCCCAATCTCTGTGATCGTGGCGCGCAAACGCCGCTAGTCGGCCGGTCGGATTTTTCAGCGTCCGCAGCCACTGTAAAGCGCTATGGTCTGTGATGACTTTAAAAGCATATCCCTCGACATAAGGGCGTAGCTTTTTTATTGACCAAACCAAGGCCAAGCATTCTTTTTCCGTGGTTGTATAATTACGCTCGGCGCTACTCAGCACGCGACTGATGTAAACGATTGGGTGCTCGCCGTCGTCGAAGTCTTGTGTTAAGACCGCGCCGAGCGCACCGTCACTCGCATCACACTGTATCGTGAATACCCGTTCAAAATCGGGCCGTGCAAGTACGGGCGCCTCCGTCAATGCCTTTTTTAAACTGGCGAACGCTCTTTCCTGCTCGCTGTCCCACACCCAGGGCTGGCCTGTCCGCAGCAGTTTGGTCAGGGGAATTTTCGCCTCCGACTCTCCGACTATGAATCTCCCATACCACCCAATCATGCCTAGAAAGCGGCGCAACTGCTTTATGTTTTTGGGCGGCGGGTAATTCAGCACTGGCTCGACTTTCTCCGGGTTCGGCCTCAGGCCCTGGCGATCTAACAAGAACCCGAGGTACGTGACCTGGGAGCACCCAAACTCGCATTTGTTCTTGTTTATCGCAAGGCCGGCCCCTCTCAACCTGGCTAAAACAAATCGCAACCATTTTCTATGCGCCTCGAAATCCTCGGTCGCTATAATTATATCGTCGAGGTAAGTGAATACATACGGCTCAAACTCTACTCCAAATAACGCATCTACCAGGCGCTGAAACGTCATTGGGGCGTTCATCAGGCCGTATGGTAGACGGTTAAAATGAAATAGTCCAAGGCCTGGCACAGCGAAAGCCGTATACTGTTTACTGCTGGCGTCCATGGGTACCTGATAATAGGCCTGCTTTAAGTCGATCGTCGATAAATAACGCGCCTTGCGTAATTTATCTAAGATCGACTCCATGCGAGGTATCGGGTATGCGTCACGTTTTGTGACTTTATTGACATCCCGATAGTCGATGCAAAACCTATAGCTTCCGTCCGCCTTCTTTAGCAACACGGGCGCACTGCTCCACGAGCTGGCCGATCGCTCGATAACGCCCGAGGCGAGCATCGCCGTCACCTCCTCACGGGCGACCTCGAGCATACGCGGCGACATTCGACGAAAGCGCTGGCGGATCGGCGCGGCTCCCTGAACGTCAATATGATGTTCGGTAAGCCGCGTGAGCCCGAGCGTTGGCGCATCGGGCGGCATCAGTTCCTCGATCATGGCATCGAGGATTCCCCGCTGGCTCTCGTTCAGCTCCGAGATGCCCGCGCATGAGGCGTAAATCGTTACTCCCCCGCCTCCAGCTGACGTCATAAATTCGCGCCACTGGCCGAACTCACCGACTCGCCACATGTTCCTCCGAGCCCATATTAGGATGTCGAAATCTATTATGAAGTCGACTCCGAGTATAAGGTCGACGTCTAGATAGTCGACGACGAGGATGCGGACGTTATCTATCGTGCCGTCGACGTTCATGACGACGCTCATAGTCCCGAGAGGCCGGCTAACGCCCCCCAAAACTGAGCGAATCACCGTCTCGTCTGGCTTGATCCTGTCGCGGAAGTGCCGTGCCAACCTCGGGCCCATTGCCGAAATCTGTGCGCCGGAGTCTACGAGAGCCGTGCACTTCACGCCGTCTCATTTTACGGCGACGTAGCGCCGTTGGTCGTTTCCAAGCGACGCTACTTCCTGGCTCTTTGGCGGCGGTGCGAGCGCGGGCGTTTCCGTCGGGCTTGCCCCGTCGGCTCCCCCCCGCCAAGCTGGGACTTCGTCCTCGCAGAAGGCGTCTTCGCTCTGCTCCGACTCGTGGCTCGACTGCGTGCCTATGTGTGGCGGCTCCGCGTCAGCCTGCTCTCCCTCTCGCTCGCCCGACATCCCGCTCTCGTCTCCGGAACTCTCTCGGTTGTGTCGGCTGGCTTGCGACTCCGAGAGGTTCACAGACATTGATCCTGCTGGTCTACCGACTACTGACTCTCGACCTGCTCTACCTAACTCTATCTTACTGGTTACCGACTTACGATATTCCTCGTTTGACCTTATTTTATTTTCTACCGACTCGCGACTTCTGCTATCTACTCCTCTATTATTTTCTACCGACTCTTTACTCTCCCTGATCCCTCCTAGCTTATCATCCACCGACTCACGACTCGCACTATCTGCCTCTATCTTAATCTCTACCGACTCAGAACGATTATTTTCTAATCCTAACTTACTATCTACCGACTTACAACGCGTGCTCCCTAATGCTAACTTGTTATCTACCGACTCCCTCTGACTCCTACCTACCTCTAACTCCTTTCCTACCGTCGTGTCCACTCCTATCGACTTATCTGCCCTACGTTTTCCTGTTATTGCGTCGCGACTAACTACTACTTCTGGCTCGACTACCTTCTCTATCTGTAACACCATCCCCGCGCCTGATGCTCGCCCCGTCTCTTCCGCCGCGATGTTCACTCCGACTCTCTTTTGTGCTCCGCTCGACTCATCCTCCCGCCGTACGGACTGGCTCACTGGCGCTGTGTGAGCCCCTGGCAGTCTGTAGGGAGGGCCCCGGGGTTCTCGAGGGCTTCCCCCTGTTCGTTTCCCTGCGGCGGCGGGAAATTCCCCTGATTACCCTCCGTGCGCGGGCCGTACGGGCAGACACTCGCAAAGTGCCCCCACTGATAACAGGAGTAGCACTGGCGTCCGGGGCATTGATTAATGCGGTGACCGGCGACCCCGCACCCATGACACGTGCCGTAGAAGGGCAGCGCGTCATTTGGGGCGGTTACGGTGATTGGCGCTGGGCTCGCCGGCATTCGGTTCGGCAGTACCTGCCACTTCTGCGGCGGCGGTGGTGTGGGCGGCCTCGCCACCCCCTTCCACTGCGGCCCGCTAATGCGCGTCCCGTTGCGCGGCCGGTTCTCCCGGGCCGGTGCCGCCTGACTCTTCTGAGTTGGCGACGCTTGCCAGGCGGGGGTGCTCGGTGTTGGCCATACAGGGGGGTCTGTGGCGGCCAAGCGGGCGGGTTTGGGCTGGGCCACGCGTGCGCGCTGGCGTTGGGCCATCCGACTGGCGTCGGCTCCGATTGATTCCTGTTGCTGGTCGGTGGCGTTCTTGGTGACGCCCCAGTCCGCGGCGGCGTGCGATTGCATCTCCGCTCCCCAGCTGCCGCCTGTTCGTCCGTTATGACATACCCCTCGATCTGGCCCACCGACTCGCTCGGCGCCTTCCGACCTTTACCCTTCTGCGCTTCCCTCCTCGGGCTGGCCTCCCCGCCTAACGCTGCGACATGGCCGAACTCTATCTTCTCCGACACTGCCGCAATTCGCTTCGTCCGGACGACTGGGTTCGCATCGCTCAATAGCATGTGACTCGGCGGCGCAGTGTGCCGCAGGTGCCTCTCTTGGTTCCGCTCGTATTCCTCACCCAACATCTCGAGGGTGTCGAATCCGTCGACTACCTCATATTTTATAGCGGTGCGATACTCGGGCAACAGCCCGCGGATCGTACCCTCGAGCTGCACATACAAGGAGAGCGGTGTTCGCAAGCGGCGGTATAGGAAGCGACGGCACGTGATATAGTCCGCTATTAACTCCCCTTTCGCCTGCGTGCGGACTCGGAGCTCCTCGTGCAGCTCGCTGTCCGTTAGCTGGATCACGAAGCGGCGCGTGAAAGAGCGCCGAAACGCCCGGTACGATCGGAAATCGTCACAATTTCCGCGGTACCAATGAAGAGCGCGACCGGATAGGAGTGTTGGCAGTGCGTCGAGGAACTCCTCCTCCGTGAACTCCGCGGTCTCAAAGCACCGATCGAGGCGATTGATGAAATAATCGGCCCCGTCATTCGATTGGCCGGCAAATTGGAGCCGATTGTCGCGAAGCATTTTCACGCACTCCCAGGCTCCTCGCGAGCGCCTCGGCTCTCGATGGCGCGGAGGCGAGGGGGCCCGCGGCTTGATCGTGACTTGCAGGTCGCGACTCTCCTCCCGATGTCGCCCATAGCTGGCGTCTAGCGTTGCGCGCCTGTCGTAACTGCGCTGACTCTCGGTCGGGTTCGGACTGAATCCGGTGTCGCGTGGCGGCCAGATCCCCAAACGCTCCAGCTCGATAATGGGTATCCAGCCATCCCGGGTCTCCGGTAGCTGGCAGCGTTCTTCCGCCCTGGCCACGGGGGCGTCGCGGACGTCAATCCGCGGCCCACTCTCGGCGGAGCTCCGCCGCTCGACGGGATGCTCCAGGGCCCCCGCGCGCTGCTCTCCGACTTGGCTATACCCTTCGAATCGTGACTGACCCGCCGGCTCGACCCTCGGTTGTGCAAACCTCGTTGCGTATTCACGGTCGCCCCTCATGCCTGTCAGGCTATACGAGGTGGCTGCAGGCCTCCTTTCAGGCTCGTGTTCGCGGGCTAACTCGGCTGTCGCCCGCTCGAGCTCGGCTGTTGCCCGTTCGAGTGCGGCTCGCAGCGCCTGCACTCGCTCCCCTGCTGTACATCTCCTCCCCTCTTCCCCTCCCGCGGGTGGTGGGTACGGCGCCCCCCCGCCGGTTTGGGGACTGGTGGTCGGCTCGTATCTCTCTCGCTGTTCCTTAAGTCGCGGCTGGGTCGGCGACGTCTCGCGGCGGACTCGCAGCGGCACCTTTCGGCTCGCTCCCTCCCCTCTCTGGTCGACATCACTTAGAGGTCCGCCTGCGCCTGCCGGTAGCGGCAGCTGGCGGGGTATGGCGCCTAGCGGTCTACTCACGCTCGCTCGAGGGACCTCGCCTGCGGGGTACGGGAGAGGGGATTCGCTGCGCCGTTTTGGCGGCCGAACGATCGGGGAGTCGTCCGGTGTCGGGGCCGGCTCATACAGGATGTTCCGCCGTACGGCGGTCGACGTATGTCGCGTGACCGCGGGTGGTAGTGGTAGAGGTCCGTGCGAGTTTGTTGCGGCTGCTTCTTCAGGGGGAGGGGTCCGCGGGGGCAGCGGCGTGTTCAGCTCGAGCCTGAACTCTGCGAGAGACGGTGGCAGTCTTCGCTCCTCCTCGAGCGGCTCGGGGGCCTCCCCCCCGGCCGCCTCCCCCCCTGTGAGGGCCTCCCTCGGCAGCTCATACTCCCGCGCCTCCCTTTCCGATTCACCGTCGGACCAGTCCCACTGTCCCACCGACATAGGGCCATGGGCTTCGGGCGTTGCGAGCCCCTCCCGATCCCACCCCGGAAACCACGGAATGTGGGTAACCTTGCGCCGGGCCTCGCGCTGTTCCCGGCGGAGCTCATACCGCCACAGGCGCTCGCACAGCACCTCGCGTTCTCCCCTGGCGCTCAACCCTTCCGCGAACAACTTCGCTCGCAGCTGCTCGTCTGACAGCCCTTGGATGTGCTGCAGCACTCGGCGATTGTGTCGCGTCTGCGCCAGCTGATCGGTCGCCTCGCGGTAATTTCCCGCGAACGCCTTCTCCTTTCGCCCCGCCGGCATTTTTTATCTCGCGTTTTCCCCTCGTTTCGGCTATCCGACTTTCAGGTTGTTTACCGCGGCGCGTCGTATTACCGTCGCTGGCGACTCTACGGTTCGTAAGCGGTTGGGGACAAGCGGCTCTACGACAACTCGCGGGAATTCCGTCGAAGGGCAGGCGTATTTACTATACGGCGGCTTACTCGCGGCCAGTGATGTATGGGCGACGGCGGGTGACTTTGAGCGCTGGGTTCGTGCGCAGGAATGTTGGGGGTCGCAGGGGCGCTCAAACCTTTTAGTATTGCTGCCTTTGCAGCCAGCTCCCCTTCCAGCTCCTGCAAGGTGCGACTAGGCCAACGAGTCACATATATATGTATGACATAAAAAAAAATATATTCAATTATAGAAATTGTCCCTTATAGCGCGCCCGCAAGGCAAAGGGGGTTTTCCGAGAGTGCCCACGCGCGCCCTCGTATCGGCTCGCAAAGGCCTGCACACTCACACACGCATTCACCCCACGCTCTAGCTGACTCTGTTACTGCTGCTGACGGCTGGGTTTGGCGAGCGTAAAGTCACACACGCGACGCGGTTGAGCACCACTGCCCGCTGGCAGGGTCTGGTTATGCCAGCGCTCGATGTTTACTGGGATGGCGCCCAGGCCAACACTCGCATTCCCACACACACCAACTGACTTTATTTCGACCTATCGAACGACTGGACGATCTGAGCGGAACGGTTACGAAATTTTTGACGCCGCTTTAATATTCGGTTAAATCTTATTTCCGAGAATAAAGGTAATCCTAGCTATTTCCAGCCCCGGTTGCTAGCAGTGCCCCACGTCGGGCGCCACTGTAACGTCGCGCCGAATTCAGGGATCCGCGGGGAGCCTTCCTCCCCTCCGCGCGCGCTACGACCACGAGTCCACCGAATCTTATTTCTGTGGGCGCCAGGTGGACTCGCCTTTCCGGCTGCTTAGTGTGAGCTCTTACTCGGGGGGGGGGTTCCGCGGGCCGCCGCGGAAGGCACGGCCCGGTGGCTGGTGAGCACGCCTGCTCTCGCACCGCTGGGGAACAAGGTAGTAAGAGGGAAGGTACTACGTAGTAACTTTTAATATTATCCTTTATTCTCCCTAACTAGTTACAATAATCACGGCCCGCTGGCCGGCCCTACTCTACGGCGCGACACCGGCGCGCGGTGTTACAATCCCGGCCCAGCTCTCGCCGGCTGAGCCCGCGCGCGACTCGACCGCGACCTCCCGCCTCACACGACCGCGTCCGCCTCTACCTCGGCTACGTAGCCGTTCGCGCGCGTACCGGCCACCCACGTCCGCGAGAGCACTCTCCGCCGCGAGGAGGACCTCCCCAATCGGTGACTCACCGCACAGGTGCCCCAGAGGTGATACTCCGCTGGAGCCGCTCAGGCTCAAGGTCGGTCCGCCGGGTTTCTGGGACTGGCGCAGATGGGCTGGCTCTCGAGCGGGCGCCGGCGGCCTCGCTCCTCGCTGGTGCTGGCTCGTTCGCCTTGCTGCAGCGGCGGCGGTGCCTACGCCCGGCTTCCCTGGCAGTGCTGGTGAAGGTGGGCTGGCTCTCGAGCGGGCGCCGGCGGCCTCGCTCCTCGCTGGTGCTGGCTCGTCCGCCTTGCTGCAGCGGGCGGCGGTGCCTACGCCCGGCTTCCCTGGCAGTGCTGGTGAGGTGGGCTGGCTCCCGAGCGGGAGTCGTCGACCTCGTCTTTCGCTGGTGCTGGCTCGTCCGCCTTGATGCAGCGGGTGGTGGTGCCTACGCCGAGCTCTCCTGGTGGGCTGTCGGCTGATGGCTCCTGCGCCGGCTTCTTAGGTTGCCTCGTCATCTTCTCGGAGTTGCTTCCTCGGGAAATTGGGCTCTCGTACTCGACTGTTGAGGTGTGCTCGGGGCGAGCGTCCGGCGCAGAAGAAGGAACGCCGGTCCTTGCTGCGAGGTGGTCGCTCCCCAGCCTCCTTTTCTGGCCGCGGGGTGCGCTCTCGTCGACGCGCGAACTCAAGACTCGCGTCCGCGCCACCCAGGCCCCGTGGCCCTCCCCACGTGCGCCCGACTCCCTCGTGTCCGCGTCACACTCTTTCTTCGTTCGCCCCGTGATCTCGCTCCCTACGCATCTCCCGGTGGCCCCTTTCTTCTCCCCGCCGGCGTTGAAGCGACGGTTCGGGCGGCGCATGCGCCTTGCCCGATGCGGTGTTGGCGGTAGCGGCCGCGCTGCCCGGCGGCTGTCGGCTGCTCGCCGCTCCTCGTCGTTTCTTCGCTGCGGCCGGGCTTCTGCTGGCTCCGGGCTTCGGGCGGTTACGGGCGGCCAGCAGCTGACTCGCTGGCGCTGGTGCGGCTCAGGTAACCTCGAAAGTTTATATGGTCAGACTTCGTTCTCTTATTACTTCATACGCCGTCGTGCGATCCTGGAGGTCGAGTTCGCTTCGCGCTTACAATTTTTCCCCGTCCCCTCGCCCTCGCCCCTTCCCCGGTCTACCCGCCCAATTCCCCGTCCCTCCTCTGGTATCATATGTTGGCTCGGAGGCCAAATGTGACCACGTCACACAATATATGCCAATATTTTCAATATCTTACCTCAAAAATCAAAAAATGAGTTTAAATATCTCCCCATGCGTTAAATTTTATTTTACAAATATTTCGAAAAAATCCATTATTGAACAATAATTGCCAATATTTTCAATATTTTACCTCAAAAATCAAAAAGTGAAATTAAATATCACCCCGTGCGTTAATTCTTATTTCACTAATATTTTGAAAAAAATCCAATATTCAACAATAAATGCCAATATTTTCCAAAACCTTACCTCAAAAATCAAAAAATGAAATTAAATATCACCCCATGCGTTAAATTTTATTTCACTAATATTTTGAAAAAATAACGAATATCGAACAATAAATGCCAATATTTTCAATATCTTACCTCAAAAATCAAAAAGTGAAATTAAATATCACCCCATGCGTTAAATTTTATTTCACTAATATTTTGAAAAAATAACGAATATCCAACAATAAATGCCAATATTTTCAATATCTTACCTCAAAAATCAAAAAGTGAAATTAAATATCACCCCATGCGTTAAATTTTATTTCACTAATATTTTGAAAAAAAGCCAATATTGAACAATAAATGCCAATATTTTCAATATCTTACCTCAAAAATCAAAAAGTGAAATAAAATATCACCCCATGCGTTAAATTTTATTTTCACTAATATTTTGAAAAAAAACCAATATTGAACAATAAATGCCAATATTTTCAATATCTTACCTCAAAAATCAAAAAGTGAAATTAAATATCACCCCGTGCGTTAAATTTTATTTTACTAATATTTTGAAAAAAAGCCAATTTTGAACAATAAATCCCAAAATGTTCAATATCTTACGTCAAAAATCAAAACATGAATTTAAATATCGCACCACGCGTTAAATTTTATTTTACAAATATTTCGAAAAAAGCCAATTTTGAACAATAAATCCCAATATTTTCCAATATCTTACTTCAAAAATCAAAAAGTGAAATTAAATATCACCCCATGCGTTACATTTTATTTTAATAAAATTTTCAAAAAAAGCTAATTTTGAACAATAAATCCCAAAATTTTCAATATCTTACGTCAAAAATCAAAAAATGAATTTAAATATCCCCCCATTTATTAAATTTTATTTCACTAATATTTTGAAAAAAAGCCAATATTGAACAATAAATGCCAATATTTTCCAAAACCTTACCTCAAAAATCGAAAAGTGAAATTAAATATCACCCCGTGCGTTAAATCTTATTTCACTAATATTTTGAAAAAAAGCCCATATTGAACAATAAATGGCAATATTTTCAATATCTTACCTCAAAAATCAAAAAGTGAAATTAAATATCACCCCATGCGTTAAATTTTATTTTACTAATATTTTGAAAAAAAGCAATATTGAACAATAAATGCCAATATTTTCAATATCTTACCTCAAAAATCAAAAAGTGAAATTAAATATCACCCCATGCGTTAAATTTTATTTTACTAATATTTTGAAAAAAAGCAATATTGAACAATAAATGCCAATATTTTCAATATCTTACCTCAAAAATCAAAAAGTGAAATTAAATATCACCCCATGCGTTAAATTTTATTTCACTAATATTTTGAAAAAATAACGAATATCCAACAATAAATGCCAATATTTTCAATATCTTACCTCAAAAATCAAAAGTGAAATAAAATATCACCCCATGCGTTAAATTTTATTTCACTAATATTTTGAAAAAAAGCAATATTGAACAATAAATGCCAATATTTTCAATATTTTACCTCAAAAATCAAAAAATGAATTTAAATATCGCACCATTTATTAAATTTTATTTCACTAATATTTTGAAAAAAAGCCAATATTGAACAATAAATGCCAATATTTTCCAAAACCTTACCTCAAAAATCGAAAAGTGAAATTAAATATCACCCCGTGCGTTAAATCTTATTTCACTAATATTTTGAAAAAAAGCCCATATTGAACAATAAATGGCAATATTTTCAATATCTTACCTCAAAAATCAAAAAGTGAAATTAAATATCACCCCATGCTTTAAATTTTATTTTAAAAATATTTTGAGCAAAAGGCAATATCGAACAATAAATGCCAATATTTTCAATATTTTACCTCAAAAATCAAAAAGTGAAATTAAATATCACCCCGTGCGTTAATTCTTATTTCACTAATATTTTGAAAAAAATCCAATATACAACAATAAATGCCAATATTTTCCAAAACCTTACCTCAAAAATCAAAAAGTGAAATAAAATATCACCCCATGCGTTAAATTTTATTTTACTAATATTTTCAAAAAAAGCCAATTTTGAACAATAAATCCCAAAATGTTCAATATCTTACGTCAAAAATCAAAAAATCAATTTAAATATCGCACTATTTATTAAGTTTTATTTCACTAATATTTTGAAAAAATAAAGAATATTGAAGAATAAATGCCAATACTTTCCAAAACCGTAGCTCAAAAATCAAAAAGTGAAATTAAATATCACCCAATCGCGTCAAATTTTATTTTACAAATATTTTGAAAAAAAGCCAATATTGAAAAAATAAATCCCAATATTTTCAATATCTTACCTCAAAAATCAAAAAATGAATTTAAATATCGCACCATTTATTAAATTTAACTTCACTAATATTTTGAAAAAATAACGAATATTGAACAATAAATGCCAATATTTTCAATATCTTACCTCAAAAATCAAAAAGTGAAATTAAATATCACCCCATGCGTTACATTTTATTTTACTAAAATTTTGAAAAAAAGCCAATATTGAACAATAAATGCCTATATTTTCAATATTTTACCTCAAAAATCAAAACATGAATTTAAATATCGCACCATGCGTTAAATTTTATTTTACTAATATTTTCAAAAAAAGCCAATTTTGAACAATAAATGCCAATATTTTCAATATTTTACCTCAAAAATCAAAAAGTGAAATTAAATATCACCCCGTGTGTTAATTCTTATTTCACTAATATTTTAAAAAAAATCCAATATTCAACAATAAATGCCAATATTTTCCAAAACCTTACCTCAAAAATCAAAAAGTGAAAAAAAATATCACCCCATGCGTTAAATTTTATTTTACTAATATTTTCAAAAAAAGCCAATTTTGAACAATAAATCCCAAAATGTTCAATATCTTACGTCAAAAATCAAAAAATGAATTTAAATATCCCCCCATTTATTAAATTTTATTTCACGAATATTTTGAAAAAATAAAGAATATTGAAGAATAAATGCCAATACTTTCCAATACCGTAGCTCAAAAATCAAAATGTGAAATTAAATATCACCCCATGCGTTAAATTTTATTTTACTAATATTTTGAAAAAAGGCAATATTGAACAATAAATGCCAATATTTTCAATATCTTACCTCAAAAATCAAAAAGTGAAATTAAATATCACCCCATGCGTTAAATTTTATTTCACTAATATTTTGAAAAAATAACGAATATCGAACAATAAATGCCAATATTTTCAATATCTTACCTCAAAAATCAAAAAGTGAAATTAAATATCACCCCATGCGTTAAATTTTATTTCACTAATATTTTGAAAAAAAGGCAATATCGAACAATAAATGCCAATATTTTCAATATCTTACCTCAAAAATCGAAAAAGTGAAATAAATATCACCCCATGCGTTAAATTTTATTTCACTAATATTTTGAAAAAATAACGAATATTGAACAATAAATGCCAATATTTTCAATATCTTACCTCAAAAATCAAAAAGTGAAATAAAATATCACCCCATGCGTTAAATTTTATTTCCCTAATATTTTGAAAAAATAAAGAATATTGAAGAATAAATGCCAATACTTTCCAATACCGTAGCTCAAAAATCAAAATGTGAAATTAAATATCACCCCATGCGTTAAATTTGATTTCACTAATATTTTGAAAAAAAGCCAATTTTGAACAATAAATGCCAATATTTTCAATATCTTACCTCAAAAATCAAAAAGTGAAATTAAATATCACCCCATGCGTTACATTTTATTTTACTAAAATTTTGAAAAAAAGCCAATATTGAACAATAAATGCCTATATTTTCAATATTTTACCTCAAAAATCAAAACATGAATTTAAATATCACCCCATGCGTTAAATTTTATTTTACTAATATTTTCAAAAAAAGCCAATTTTGAACAATAAATCCCAAAATGTTCAATATCTTACGTCAAAAATCAAAAAATCAATTTAAATATCGCACCATTTATTAAATTTAACTTCACTAATATTTTGAAAAAATAACGAATATTCAACAATAAATGCCAATATTTTCAATATCTTACCTCAAAAATCAAAAAGTTAAATTAAATATCACCCCGTGCGTTAAATCTTATTTCACTAATATTTTGAAAAAAAGCCATATTGAACAATAAATGCCAATATTTTCAATATCTTACCTCAAAAATCAAAAAATGAAATTAAATATCACCCCATGTGTTAAATTTTATTTCACTAATATTTTGAAAAATAACGCAATATTGAACAATAAATGCCAATATTTTCAATATCTTACCTCAAAAATAAAAAGTGAAATTAAATATCACCCCATGCGTTAAATTTTATTTCACTAATATTTTGAAAAAAAGCCAATATTGAACAATAAATGCCAATATTTTCAATATCTTACCTCAAAAATCAAAAAGTGAAATTAAATATCACCCCATGCGTTAAATTTTATTTTACTAATATTTTGAAAAAAGCCAATATTGAACAATAAATGCCAATATTTTCAATATCTTACCTCAAAAATCAAAAAGTGAAATTAAATATCACCCCATGCGTTAAATTTTATTTTACTAATATTTTGAAAAAATAACGAATATTGAACAATAAATGCCAATATTTTCAATATCTTACCTCAAAAATCAAAAAGTGAAATTAAATATCACCCCATGCGTTAAATTTTATTTTACTAATATTTTGAAAAAAAGCCAATATGAACAATAAATGCCAATATTTTCAATATCTTACCTCAAAAATCAAAAAGTGAAATTAAATATCACCCCATGCGTTAAATTTTATTTTACTAATATTTTGAAAAAATACGAATATTGAACAATAAATGCCAATATTTTCAATATCTTACCTCAAAAATGAAAAAGTGAAATTAAATATCACCCCATGCGTTAAATTTTATTTACTAATATTTTGAAAAAATACCGAATATCGAACAATAAATGCCAATATTTTCAATATCTTACCTCAAAAATCAAAAAGTGAAATAAATATCACCCCATGCGTTAAATTTTATTTCACTAATATTTTGAAAAAATAACGAATATCCGAACAATAAATGCCAATATTTTCAATATCTTACCTCAAAAATCGAAAAAGTGAAATTAAATATCACCCCATGCGTTAAATTTTATTTTACTAATATTTTGAAAAAAAGCCAATATTGAACAATAAATGCCAATATTTTCAATATCTTACCTCAAAAATCAAAAAGTGAAATTAAATATCACCCCATGCGTTAAATTTTATTTTACTAATATTTTGAAAAAATAACAATATTGAACAATAAATGCCAATATTTTCAATATCTTACCTCAAAAATCAAAAGTGAAATTAAATATCACCCCATGCGTTAAATTTTATTTCACTAATATTTTGAAAAAAAGGCAATATTGAACAATAAATGCCAATATTTTCAATATCTTACCTCAAAAATCAAAAAGTGAAATTAAATATCACCCCATGCGTTAAATTTTATTTCACTAATATTTTGAAAAAAAGCCAATATTGAACAATAAATGCCAATATTTTCAATATTTTACCTCAAAAATCAAAAAGTGAAATTAAATATCACCCCGTGTGTTAATTCTTATTTCACTAATATTTTAAAAAAAATCCAATATTCAACAATAAATGCCAATATTTTCCAAAACCTTACCTCAAAAATCAAAAAGTGAAAAAAAATATCACCCCATGCGTTAAATTTTATTTTACTAATATTTTCAAAAAAAGCCAATTTTGAACAATAAATCCCAAAATGTTCAATATCTTTAAATATCACCCCAAAAAATCAATTTAAATATCGCACTTTTATTAAGTTTTATTTCACTAATATTTTGAAAAAATAAAGAATATTGAAGAATAAATGCCACTACTTTCCAAAACCTTACCACAAAAATCAAAAAGTGAATTTAAATATCACCCCATGCGTTACATTTTATTTTACTAATATTTTGAAAAAAAACCAATTTTGAACAATAAATCCCAATATTTTTAATATCTTACCACAAAAATCAAAAAATGAATTTAAATATCACCCCATGGGTTAAATTTTATTTCACTAATATTTTGAAAAAAGAACGAATATCGTACAATAAATGCCAATATTTTCAATATCTTACCTCAAAAATCAAAAAGTGAAATAAAATATCACCCCATGCGTTAAATTTTATTTCACTAATATTTTGAAAAAAAGCAATATTGAACAATAAATGCCAATATTTTCAATATCTTACCTCAAAAATCAAAAAATGAAATTAAATATCACCCCATGCGTTAAATTTTATTTTACTAATATTTTGAAAAAATAAGGCAATATCGAACAATTGTAACGTCGCGCCGAATTCAGGGATCCGCGGGGAGCCTTCTTCCCCTCCGCGCGCGCTACGACCACGAGTCCACCGAATCTTATTTCTGTGGGCGCCAGGTGGACTCGCCTTTCCGGCTGCTTAGTGTGAGCTCTTACTCGGGGGGGGGTTCCGCGGGCCGCCGCGGAAGGCACGGCCCGGTGGCTGGTGAGCACGCCTGCTCTCGCACCGCTGGGGAACAAGGTAGTAAGAGGGAAGGTACTACGTAGTAACTTTTAATATTATCCTTTATTCTCCCTAACTAGTTACAATAATCACGGCCCGCTGGCCGGCCCTACTCTACGGCGCGACACCGGCGCGCGGTGTTACAATCCCGGCCCAGCTCTCGCCGGCTGAGCCCGCGCGCGACTCGACCGCGACCTCCCGCCTCACACGACCGCGTCCGCCTCTACCTCGGCTACGTAGCCGTTCGCGCGCGTACCGGCCACCCACGTCCGCGAGAGCACTCTCCGCCGCGAGGAGGACCTCCCCAATCGGTGACTCACCGCACAGGTGCCCCAGAGGTGATACTCCGCTGGAGCCGCTCAGGCTCAAGGTCGGTCCGCCGGGTTTCTGGGACTGGCGCAGATGGGCTGGCTCTCGAGCGGGCGCCGGCGGCCTCGCTCCTCGCTGGTGCTGGCTCGTTCGCCTTGCTGCAGCGGGCGGCGGTGCCTACGCCCGGCTTCCCTGGAGGCAGTGCTGGTGTGAAGGGTGGGAGGGCTGCCTGAGCGGGCGGCCGGCGGCCCTCGCTCCTCCTCGCTTGGTGCTGGCTCGTCCGCCTTGCTGCAGCGGGCGGCGGTGCCTACGCCAGGCTTCCCTGGCAGTGCTGGTGAAGGTGGGCTGGCTCCTGAGCGGAGTCGTCGACCCTCGGTCTTTCGCTGGTGCTGGCTCGTCCGCCTTGCTGGAGCGGGCGGTGGTGCCTACGCCGAGCTCTCCGGGTGGGGCTGACGGCCGATGGCTCCTGCGCCGGCTATCTTAGGCTGCCTCGTCGTCTTCTCGGAGTTGCTTCCTCGGAAATTGGGCTCTCGTACTCGACTGTTGAGGTGTGCTCGGGGCGAGCGTCCGGCGCAGAAGAAGGAACGCCGGTCCTTGCTGCGAGGTGGTCGCTCCCCCAGCCTCCTTTTCTGGCCGCGGGGTGCGCTCTCGTCGGCGCGCGAACACAAGACCCGCGTCCGCGCCACCCAGGCCCCGTGGCCCTCCCCACGTGCGCCCGACTCCCTCGTGTCCGCGTCCCACTTTTTCTTCGTTCGCCCCCGACGCATCTCCCGATGGCCCCTTTCTTCTCCCCCGCCGGTGTTGAAGCGACGGTTCGGGCGGCGCATGCGCCTTGCCCGATGCGGTGTTGGCGGCAGCGGCCGCGCTGGCCCGGCGGCTGTCGGCTGCTCGCCGCTCCTCGTCGTTTCTTCGCTGCGGCCGGGCTTCTGCTGGCTCCGGGCTTCGGGCGGTTACGGGCGGCCAGCAGCTGACTCGCTGGCGCTGGTGCGGCTCAGGTAACCTCGAAAGTTTACATGATCAGAGCTCGTTCTCTTATCACTTCCTACGCCGTCGTGCGATCCTGGAGGTCGAGTTCGCTTCGCGTTTACAATTTTCCCCGTCCCCTCGCCCTCGCCCCTTCCCCTGTCTACCCGCCCAACTCCCCGTCCCCTCCTCTTGTATCATGTGTTGGCTCGGAGGCCAAATGTGACCACGTCACACTCCCCCCCGCTAACCTACAGTCCACCCTCCTCGCGATCCGACGGTCCCTCCCCCGCGGGTGTCCTCCAGAATCGCTCGCTGGCTATGCTTATTTATTATTTTATAATTGTATTGGCGATAGCCAGTTACATTGGTAACTATTCCGGCCCGCTTTGCCTTGCGCTGCATAACTCTATGCTCCGTTCATTCGGGAGCTTACTTTTAGAAACTTCAAAAAAAAATGCAGATATAGTTTATAGTCTTATAACCTACCGACTCTCCAATGTTACCGACTCTACTTTTTTTTTTCTTTTTTTTTTTTTTTCTATGATTTTCTATTACTTTTTGCCGCTACCCCGAGTGCTCATTGGCACCACCGCAACGCTTGCTGCACTGGAGCTCCGCTGGCAGCCTCGTCTGCAAAGGGGAACGTAAATTAATTACTTACTGGGTGTTACCGCGGCTGACGCTTAGAGCTGCTCCTCTCTCGCTGGTCATCCTCTTCCCTTCACGCTGGCTTAACTGTTCCTCCCACTAACTGGCTGGTTGCTGAGCATTTTACTCGCCCTGCTGGCTGGCGCTGCGCAACGGCGGCAGCCCGGCGACCTGGCGAAGGATCGCCTCCCGGAGTTCTGGCGAAAGCCCTTCCAGGCTCCTCAACATGGCCATCGGGTCTACCCCGGCCCAGGCATACCCCGGGCTAGCGACCGACTCAGCGTCGCGCAGTTGGGCGAGGGCGGGAGCGACGGGCTTTGAGGTGCTTGTCATCTCCTCTGACGGTGGCACGGGCGCTTCGCGGTCCGCGCGGACCCCCCCGACCGTTTCGGAGCGCGTCTGGCTCTTGCTTGATTCCGCGCGTCGCGCCTCCTCTTCGCACGC
Source organism: Sycophaga agraensis (assembly GCA_018906755.1). NCBI lineage: Eukaryota > Metazoa > Arthropoda > Insecta > Hymenoptera > Pteromalidae > Sycophaga > Sycophaga agraensis. Next base: position 77,205 of record JACCIE010000164.1, on the reverse strand, counting down.
CCTCTCCGTCCTGCTGGCTCGCGCGGGGGCCTCGCTAGCTTTGGGCGCGGTCTGTCCACCGGGCTCCCCGCTCCGATGTCGTTTTAGCCGTTCGGCCATTCCTCCTTCGGCGGAGGGCTCTCGAGGCTCTCCGGGCCTTCTCTCGGCTCGCCGTCCTTCTGGCGGCGCCGGTCCGCCTTTGGCCGCGTCGCCGCGTTCATCGGCGCGCGGGCGGCTCTCTTGCCGTTCCTGGTGCAGCTGGCGCTCATAGGTCTCCCGGCACCTTGGGCACTTGTCCACCGTGGTGTCGGCTCGGCCGCAATTATCGCAGAATATGCGAATTAGGCGTGCCGGGCAGGATCGGATCTTATGCCCTTGGCGCCAGCAGGCAAAGCAAGCGCGCGGCGGGGGGTCGACGCTCGGGTCGGTCCGAACGGCCCGCACGCGGTCGTACCAGGCCCCGCGGAGCCTTAGTCGAAACGGGTAGGGCGCGTTCGCAAGGACGGCCTCCCACTCTGCCGCGCGCCGGAGGCTCTCCGGGTCCTCCGCCTTCGTTTTATCCTCCAGGCCCAGGGCCACCACCGCGCGACGGGTCGGCGGCCGGACCGGCCCCGGTTGTCCTACTACCGGTTCTCCTGCGGGTTCCGGGATCGCGGCCTCGGGGCCCGGATGGATGGAAATTCCGGCCACTCCTCCGGGGAGGGAGATGTCTCCCACTTCCTCGAGGAGCCTCGCGGGCCCTCCCCCCGGGGGCGCCCCACGTGAGCGGCTGCGTAGTAGGCGGCATATTCCGGTCTCGGCCCGCGGCGCGCCGGGCCCGATCCACGCAGCCCATACGACCTAGCCCACGTCCCGCCCCAACCCTTCGCTCATCGCAACTCGCCCAGCCTTCGCCACTCGCGTCATCGCTCGAGTCGCTCGAGGCGCACTCCTCGCCGCCGAGGCTCTCGACGTCGGACACGGGCGCCTCGTGCCACCAAGTGTACCGGGGTTCGCCCGGCACGATAGCCCCTCCAACCATCCTAGCTGGCGTTGTCCCTACTTGCGGGGCCGGTGCCGCCGGGCGCGGAGGCTCTACGGCCTCCGGTGGCGTGAACTCGGGGAAGGGCCCATGCGCTGCATGGGGTCCCCGGATCCCCCGTCGGCTGGCTATTCCTCGCCTCATCGGAGCTTCTGACTCCTAGGGTATAAGTAAAGGGGCCTATTATTCTCAGGTAGCTCTTACACCTGCCTAACTACTCGCGGGGGAATATACCGCTTGAGCTGCGATATGTGCGCTTTCCCTAATCTCCGGCCGTCGCCCATATCTAGCATGTAAACTCCCGGCGACCTGGCTTCTACGATCTTAAACGGACCGTCGTACTTGGGCGCGAGCTTCGCGGAGAAGTGATTCGCGGCGTTTGATAATGGGTGGGTCCGGCGCATCACGGAGTCGCCGACGGAAAATTGCGCGTCGCGTCGACGTCTGTTATAATATTTCGCCTGTCGGGCCCGCTCCGACTCCACCTTTTTGCGGACCAGGTCATACAGCGCTTCCAACCGCTTGACGCGGTCGGCCCAGTCCCCCGCCTCCTTCCTGACTACTCCCACCCGTCCCTCCATCTCTCTGCGCAAACTCTTGACCGGGGTCGGGTGCCTCCCCATATTGAGGAAGGCTGGAGAGACCCGCATAGTCGCCTGCACCGCCGTGTTCACCGCCTGGCGTAGTTCTGGCAAGTGCAGGTCCCAATCTCTGTGATCGTGGCGCGCAAACGCCGCGATCATAGTCTTCAACGATCGATTGACCCGCTCCACCGGGTTCGCCTGGGGGTGGTAGGGGGGCGTTGTGACGTGTCTAATGCCGCTTTCGTCCAAAAATTTTGTCAACGTCACGTTATCGAATTCCCGGCCGTTATCTGTCAACAGATACGCCGGCGCGCCCCATCTGAACACGACCAGGTCGGCGAACGACTCGACCACGTTTCTCCCATCGGCTGATCCAACGGCTCGCATCTCTACGTATTTCGTAAAGAGGTCCTGGTAGACGACGAGGTACTTCTTTCCGCGTTTGCTCCGCGGGAACTCCATACAATCGGCCGCTACCACAACCCACGGGCTCTCTACATAGCGTGATCCCATCAAACCTGCTGGCGCGGTCTGCGGGACTTTATACTGCTGGCAGACGTCGCACGCACGGACGTAATGGTAGACGTCGTGCTGAACGCCTGGCCAGTAATACTACTCGCGCTGCACTCGCTCACACGTCTTCTCCGAGCCCAAGTGTCTCGCCGACTCGCGATCGTGCGCATCGTGGAGAACGCGTTCGCGCTGCTCGACTGGCACGACTAGACGCCAACGCTGGCGCTAGTCGGCCAGCCGGATTTTTCAGCGTCCGCAGCCACTGTAAAGCGCTATGGTCTGTGATGACTTTAAAAGCATATCCCTCGACATAAGGGCGTAGCTTTTTTATTGACCATACCAAGGCCAAGCATTCCTTTTCCGTGGTTGTATAGTTACGCTCGGCGCTACTCAGCACGCGACTGACGTAGACGATTGGGTGCTCGCCTGTCGTCGAAGTCTTGTGTTAAGACCGCGCCGAGCGCACCGTTACTCGCATCACACTGTATCGTGAATACCCGTTCAAAATCGGGCCGTGCAAGTACGGGCGCCTCCGTCAACGCCTTTTTTAAACTGGCGAACGCTCTTTCCTGCTCGCTGTCCCACACCCATGGCTGGCCTGTCCGCAGCAGTTTGGTCAGGGGAATTTTCGCCTCCGACTCTCCGACTATAAATCTCCCATACCACCCAATCATGCCTAGAAAGCGGCGCAACTGCTTTATGTTTTTGGGTGGCGGGTAATTCAGCACTGGCGCGACTTTCTCCGGGTTCGGCCTCAGGCCCTGGCTATCTAACAAGAACCCGAGGTACGTGACCTGGGAACACCCGAACTCGCATTTGTTCTTGTTTATCGCAAGGCCGGCCCCTCTCAACCTGGCTAAAACAAATCGCAACCATTTCCTATGCGCCTCGAAATCCTCGGTCGCTATAATTATATCGTCGAGGTAAGTGAATCCATACGGCTCAAACTCTACTCCAAATAACGCATCTACCAGGCGCTGAAACGTCATTGGGGCGTTCATCAGGCCGTACGGTAGACGGTTAAAATGAAATAGGCCAAGGCCTGGCACAGCGAAAGCCGTATACTGTTTACTGCTGGCGTCCATGGGTACCTGATAATAGGCCTGCTTTAAGTCGATCGTCGACAAATAACGCGCCTTGCGTAATTTGCTAAGATCGACTCCATGCGAGGTATCGGGTATGCGTCACGTTTTGTGACTTTATTTACATCCCGATAGTCGATGCAAAACCTATAGCTTCCGTCCGCCTTCTTTAGCAACACGGGCGCACTGCTCCACGAGCTGGCCGATCCCTCGATAACGCCCGAGGCGAGCATCGCCGTCACCTCCTCATGGGCGACCTCGAGCATACGCGGCGACATTCGACGAAAGCGCTGGCGGATCGGCGCGGCTCCCTGAACGTCAATATGATGTTCGGTAAGCCGCGTGAGTCCGAGCGTTGGCGCATCGGGCGGCATCAGTTCCTCGATTATGGCATCGAGGATTCCCCGCTGGCTCTCGTTCAGCTCCGAGATGCCCGCACATGAGGCGTAAATCGTTACTCCCCCGCCTCCAGCTGACGTCATAAATTCGCGCCACTGGCCGAACTCACCGACTCGCCACATGTTCCTCCGAGCCCATATTAGGATGTCGAAATCTATTATGAAGTCGACTCCGAGTATAAGGTCGACGTCTAGATAGTCGACGACGAGGATGCGGACTGGCTCTATCGTGCCGTCGACGTTCATGACGACGCTCATAGTCCCGAGAGGCCGGCTAACGCCCCCCAAAACTGAGCGAATCACCGTCTCGTCTGGCTTGATCCTGTCGCGGAAGTGCCGTGCCAACCTCGGGCCCATTGCCGAGATCTGTGCGCCGGAGTCTATGAGAGCCGTGCACTTCACGCCGTCTAATTTTACGGTGACGTAGCGCCGTTGGTCGTTTCCAAGCGACGCTACTTCCTGGCTCTTTGGCGGCGGTGCGAGCGCGGGCGTTCCCGCCGGGCTTGCCCCGTCGGCTCCCCCCCGCCAAGCTGGGACTTCGTCCTCGCAGAAGGCGTCTTCGCTCTGCTCCGACTCGCGGCTCGACTGCGTGCCTATGTGTGGCGGCTCTGCGTCAGCCGGCTCTCCCCCTCGCTCGCACGACATCACGCTCTCGTCTCCGGAACTCTCTCGGTTGCGTCGGCTGGCTTGCGACTCCGAGAGGTTCACAGACATTGATCCTGCTGGTCTACCGACTACCGACTCTCGACCTGCTCTACCTAACTCTATCCTACGGGCTGTTGACTTACGATATTCCTCGTTTGCCTTTATTTTATTTTCTACCGACTCGCGACTTCCGCTATCTACTCCTCCATTATTTTCTACCGACTCTTTACTCTCCCTGATCCCTCCTAGCTTATCATGCACCGACTCACGACTCGCACTATCTACCTCTATCTTAATCTCTACCGACTCGGAACGATTATTCTCTAATCCTAACTTACTATCTACCGACTTACAACGCGTGTTCCCTAATGCTAACTTGTTATCTACCGACTCCCTCTGACTCCTACCTACCTCTAACTCCTTTCCTACCGTCGTGTCCACTCCTATCGACTTATCTGCCCTACTTTTTCCTGTTATTGCGTTGCGACTAACTACTACTTCTGGCTCGACTACCTTCTCTATCTGTAACGCCACCCCCGCGCCTGATGCTCGCCTCGTCTCTTCCGCCGCGATGTTTACTCCGACTCTCTTTTGTGCTCCGCTCGACTCATCCTCCCACCGTACGGACTGGCTTACTGGTGCTGTGTGAGCCCCTGGCAGTCTGTAGCGAGGGCCCCGGGGTTCTCGAGGGCTTCCCCCTGTTCGTTTCCCTGCGGCGGCGGGAAATTCCCCTGATTACCCTCCGTGCGCGGGCCGTACGGGCAGACACTCGCAAAGTGCCCCCACTGATAACAGGAGTAGCACTGGCGTCCGGGGCATTGATTAATGCGGTGACCGGCGGCCCCGCACCCATGACACGTGCCGTAGAAGGGCAGCGCGTTATTTAGGGCGGTTACGGTGATTGGCGCTGGGCTCGCCGGCATTCGGTTCGGCAGTACCTGCCACTTCTGCGGCGGCGGTGGCGTGGGCGGCCTCGCCACCCCCTTCCACTGCGGCCCGCTATTGCGCGTCCTGTTGCGCGGCCGGTCCTCCCGGGCCGGTGCCGCCTGACTCCGCTGAGTTGGCGACGCTTGCCAGGTGGGGGTGCTCGGTGCTGGCCATACAGGGGGGGTCTGTGGCGGCCAAGCGGGCGGGTTTGGGCTGGGCCACGCGGGCGCGCTGGCGTTGGGCCATCCGACTGGCGTCGACTCCGATTGATTCCTGCTGCTGGTCGGCGGCGCTCTCGGTGACGCCCCAGTCCGCGGCGGCGTGCGATTGCCTCTCCGCTCCCCAGCTGCCGCCTGTTCGTCCGTTATGACATACCCCTCGATCTGGCCCACCGACTCGCTCAGCGCCTTCCGACCTTTACCCTTCTGCGCTTCCCTCCGCGAGCTGGCCTCCCCGCCTAACGCTGCGACATGGCCGAACTCTATCTTCTCCGACACTGCCGCAATTCGCTTCGTCCGGACGACTGGGTTCGCATCGCTCAAGAGCATGTGACTCGGCGGCGCCGTGTGCCGCAGGTGCCTCTCTTGGTTCCGATCTTATTCTTCGCCCAGCATTTCGAGGGTGTCGAATCCGTCGACTACCTCATATTTTATAGCGGTGCGATACTCGGGCAACAACCCGCGGATCGTACCCTCGAGCTGCACGTACAAGGAGAGCGGTGTTCGCAAGCGGCGGTATAGGAAGCGACGGCACGTAATGTAGTCCGCTATCAACTCCCCTTTCGCCTGCGTGCGGACTCGGAGCTCCTCGTGCAGCTCGCTGTCCGTTAGCTGGATCACGAAGCGGCGCGTGAAAGAGCGCCGAAACGCCCGGTACGAGCGGAAATCGTCACAATTTCCGCGGTACCAATGAAGAGCGCGACCGGAGAGGAGTGTTGGCAGTGCGTCGAGAAACTCCTCCTCCGTGAACTCCGCGGTCTCAAAGCACCGATCGAGGCGATTGATAAAATAATCGGCCCCGTCATTCGATTGGCCGGAAAATTGGAGCCGATTGTCGCGAAGCATTTTCACGCACTCCCAGGCTCCTCGCGAGCGCCTCGGCTCTCGATGGCGCGGAGGCGAGGGGGGCCGCGGCTTGATCGTGACTTGCAGGTCGCGACTCTCCTCGCGATGTCGCCCATAGCTGGCGTCTAGCGTTGCGCGCCTGTCGTAACCGCGCTGACTCTCGGTCGGGTTCGGACTGAATCCGGTGCCGCGTGGCGGCCAGATCCCCAAACGCTCCAGCTCGATAATGGGTATCCAGCCATCCCGGGTCTCCGGTAGCTGGCAGCGTTCCTCCGCCCTGGCCACGGGGGCGTCGCGGACGTCAATCCGCGGCCCACTCTCGGTGGAGCTCCGCCGCTCGACGGGCTGCTCCAGGGCCTCCGCGCGCTGCTCTCCGACTTAGCTATACCCTTCGAATCGTGACTGACCCGCCGGCTCGACCCTCGGTTGTGCAAACCTCGTTGCGTATTCACGGTCGCCCCTCATGCCCGTCAGGCCATACGAGGTGGCCGCAGGCCTCCTTTCAGGCTCGTGTTCGCGGGCTAACTCGGCTGTCGCCCGCTCGAGCTCGGCTGTTGCCCGTTCGAGTGCGGCTCGCAGCGCCTGCACTCGCTCCCCTGCTGTACGTCTCCTCCCCTCTTCCCCTCCCACGGGTAGTGGGTACGGCGCCCCCCCCGCCGGTTTGGGGACTGGAGGTCGGCTCGTATCTCTCTCGCTGTTCCTTAAGTCGCGGCTGGGTCGGCGACGTCTCGCGGCGGACTCGCGGCGGGACCTTTCGGCTCGCTCCCTCCCCTCTCTGGTCGACATCACTTAGAGGTCCGCCTGCGCCTGCCGGTAGCGGCAGCTGGCGGGGTATGGCGCCTAGCGGTCTACTCACGCTCGCTCGAGGGATCTCGCCTGAGGGGTACGGGAGAGGGGATTCGCTGCGCCGTTTTGGCGGCCGAACAATCGGGGAGTCGTCCGGTGTCGGGGCCGGCTCATACGGGATGTTCCGCCGTACGGCGGTCGACGTGTGTTGCGTGACCGCGGGTGGCAATGGCAGAGGTCCGTGCGGGTTTGTTGCGGCTGCTTCTTCAGGGGGAGGGGTCCGCGGGGGCAGCGGCGTGTTCAGCTCGAGCCTGAACTCTGCGAGAGACGGTGGCAGTCTTCGCTCCTCCTCGAGCGGCTCGGGGGCCTCCCCCCCGGCCGCCTCCCCCCCTGTGAGGGCCTCCCTCGGCAGCTCATACTCCCGCGCCTCCCTTTCCGATTCACCGTCGGACCAGTCCCACTGGCCCACCGACATGGGGCCATGGGCTTCGGGCGTTGCGAGCCCCTCCCGATCCCACCCCGGAAACCACGGAATGTGGGTAACCTTGCGCCGGGCCTCGCGCTGTTCCCGGCGGAGCTCATACCGCCACAGGCGCTCGCCACAGCACTCTCGCGTTTCTCCCCCTAGCGCTCAACCCCTTCCGCGAGCAACTCCGCTCGCAGCTGCTCGTCTGGCAGCCCTTGGATGCGCTGCAGCACTCGCCGATTCGCGAGCATTCCGCTCGCAGTGGCCGTCGCGCTTGGGTTATCGCGGCCAGCGTACTGCCAAGGTGCGGCTAGGCCAAAGAGTCACATATATATAGGTATTAGCAGTCGCAATAGAGAAGGCGTAGGATCAATGTATGACATAAAAAAAATATATTCAGTTATAGAAATTGTCGCTTATAGCGCGCCCGCAAGGCAAAGGGGGGTTTTCCGAGAGTGCCCACGCGCGCCCTCGTATCGGCTCGCAAAAGCCTGCACACTCACACACGCATTCACACCACGCTCTAGCTGACTCTGCTACTGCTGCTGACGGCTGGGTTTGGCGAGCGTAAAGTCACACACGCGACGCGGTTGAATACCACTGCCCGCTGGCAGGGTCTGGTTACGCCAGCGCCCGATGTTTACTGGGATGGCGCCCAGGCCAACACTCGCATTCCACACACACTAACTGACTTTATTTCGACCTTTCGAACGACTGGACGATCTGAGCGGAACGGTTACGACATTTTTGACGCCGCTTTAATATTCGGTTAAATCTTATTTCCGAGAATAAAGGTAACCCTAGCTATTTCCAGCCCCGGTTGCTAGCAGTGCCCCACGTTCGGGCGCCACTGTAACGTCGCGCCGAATTCAGGGATCCGCGGGGAGCCTTCCTCCCCTCCGCGCGCGCTACGACCACGAGTCCACCGAATTTTATTTCTGTGGGCGCCAGGTGGACTCGCCTTTCCGGCTGCTTAGTGTGAGCTCTTACTCGGGGGGGTTCCGCGAGCCGCCGCGGAAGGCACGGCCCGGTGGCTGGTGAGCACGCCTGCTCTCGCACCGCTGGGGGAACAAGGTAGTAAGAAGGAAGGTACTACTTAGTAACTTTTAGCATGATCCTTTATTCTCTCTAACTAGTTACAATAATCACGGCCCGCTGGCCGGCCCTACTCTACGGCGCGACACCGGCGCGCGGTGTTACAATCCCGGCCCAGCTCCCGCCGGCTGGACCCGCGCGCGACTCGACCGCGACCTCCCGCCTCACACGACCGCGTCCGCCTCTACCTCGGCTACGTAGCCGATCGCGCGCGCACCGGCCACCCACGTCCGCGAGAGCACTCTCCGCCGCGAGGAGGACCTGCGTGTCTGGAGGACACCCGCGGGGGAGGGACCGTCGGATCGCGAGGAGGGTGGACTGTAGGTTAGCGGGGGGGAGTGTGACGTGGTCACATTTGGCCTCCGAGCCAACACATGATACAAGAGGAGGGACGGGGAGTTGGGCGGGTAGACAGGGGAAGGGGCGAGGGCGAGGGGACGGGGAAAAATTGTAAACGCGAAGCGAACTCGACCTCCAGGATCGCACGACGGCGTAGGAAGTGATAAGAGAACGAGCTCTGATCATGTAAACTTTCGAGGTTACCTGAGCCGCACCAGCGCCAGCGAGTCAGCTGCTGGCCGCCCGTAACCGCCCGAAGCCCGGAGCCAGCAGAAGCCCGGCCGCAGCGAAGAAACGACGAGGAGCGGCGAGCAGCCGACAGCCGCCGGGCAGCGCGGCCGCTGCCGCCAACACCGCATCGGGCAAGGCGCATGCGCCGCCCGAACCGTCGCTTCAACACCGGCGGGGAGAAGAAAGGGGCCATCGGGAGATAGCGTCGGGGGCGAACGAAGAAAAAGTGGGACGCGGACACGAGGGAGTCGGGCGCACGTGGGGAGGGCCACGGGGCCTGGGTGGCGCGGACGCGGGTCTTGTGTTCGCGCGCCGACGAGAGCGCACCCCGCGGCCAGAAAAGGAGGCTGGGGAGCGACCACCTCGCAGCAAGGACCGGCGTTCCTTCTTCTGCGCCGGACGCTCGCCCCGAGCACACCTCAACAGTCGAGTACGAGAGCCCAATTTCCCGAGGAAGCAACTCCGAGAAGACGACGAGGCAGCCTAAGAAGCCGGCGCAGGAGCCATCGGCCGTCAGCCCCACCCGGAGAGCTCGGCGTAGGCACCACCGCCCGCTCCAGCAAGGCGGACGAGCCAGCACCAGCGAAAGACGAGGTCGACGACTCCCGCTCAGGAGCCAGCCCACCTTCACCAGCACTGCCAGGCCTGAGGCAGCCGCCCGCGCAGGCGGACGAGCCGCCCAGCGGGAGCGAGGCCGCCGGCCCCGCGCCCAGCCCATCTTACCAGCAATAGGGCTGGAGAGCCGTGCAGCAGCGGACACCAGCGAGGAGCAGGCCGCCGGCGCCCGCTCGAGAGCAGCCCATTGCGCCAGTCCCAGAGACCCGGCGGACCGACCTTGAGCTGAGCGGCTCCAGGGAGTACCACCTCTCGGGCACCTGTGCGGGTGAGTCATCGATGGGGAGGTCCCTCGCGGCGGAGAGTGCTCTCGCGGACGTGGGGTGCCGTGCGCGCGCGATCGGCTACGTAGCCGAGGTAGAGGCGGGACCGCGGGTCGTGTGAGGCGGGGAGGGTCGGCGGTCGAGTCGGCGCGCGGTCCAGCTCGGCGGGGACTGGGGCCGGGATTGTAAACACCCGCGCGCCGGTGTTCGCGCCGTAGGTAGGTAGGGCCGGCAGCGGGCCGTGATTATTGTAACTAGTTAGAGAGAATAAAGGATCATGCTAAAAGTTACTAAGTAGTACCTTCCCTCTTACTACCTTGTTCCCCCAGCGGTGCGAGAGCAGGCGTGCTCACCAGCCACCGGGCCGTGCCTTCCGCGGCGGCTCGCGGAACCCCCCCGAGTAAGAGCTCACACTAAGCAGCCGGAAAGGCGAGTCCACCTGGCGCCCACAGAAATAAAATTCGGTGGACTCGTGGTCGTAGCGCGCGCGGAGGGGAGGAAGGCTCCCCGCGGATCCCTGAATTCGGCGCGACGTTACAGTTTTCATTGATGTATTCTCGGCCTCTATCCGATCGTATGATTCGAGGTTTCTTATTGAATGCCGTTTTTGTCATCTCGACGAACTCCTTGATCTTAGTACCTGCTTCAGATTTATGTTCGAGGAGGTATACGTGCGTGTATTTACTATAATCGTCAATTATAGTCAGGGCGTATCTCTTGTTCCGAGGAGTGGGCGGATTTATTGGCCCGCAGACATCTGTGTGCACCAGTTGTAAAATTTCTGTCGAATTTTTACCTGCGTGCTGCGGAAATGGTTTCCGGGTCTGCTTGCCCTTCGTACAGCACTCACAAAAACTACTAATCCCGCATTCTTCGATCTTGAGGTCTGTTACCAAGTTCTTTTTCGCTAGCTGTTTTATGGCGACAATATCTCGGTGCCCGAAGCGTTCGTGCCACAAGTGCTCGCAAAGAGGTTTGTGCGTAAGCTGTACCGTTGTAAGAGCTTTATTGCTCGTTTGCAGTTCGAAGAGATAAATGTGCAGTGGCGAATACGCGCCCTTCCTTAATTATCTCGCACTGACCCTTCCTGGAACAGAACTTCACGTCGTATCCATCCTTCAATAATTGCTTTACTGAGAGGAGATTAGACGCGAGCTTCGGTACGTAGAGCACGTTTTGGGCCTTAAGCTTCACTGCTTTATTGTCGGTTATGCAGTTTAATGATACTGTTCCGGACCCAAGAACCTTTGCTGCCGCTTCGTCATCTGCGAGGCGAACTATACCTTTTTTGGTTTCGTCGAGCGCTATAAAAGCTTCTTTCGAGTTCGTCATATGCGACGTAGCTCCAGAATCGACAATCCATATATTTGTTTTTGTTTCGACACTTTTTAAACACAATTCATCGTTCACATAAGTAACTGTGCGACATAAGTCGAGTGACTCACTCACTGTATTTGCATCATGCCTTTTGCTATCTTTCTTGGCTTTCCACTTAGCAAATCTTCGGCAATCTTGCTTCAAGTGGCCGATCTTTTTGCAAAAGAGACATGTAGGTTTGTCCGTCTTTTCAGATTTATTTAAGCAATAACTTGCTCTCATTGCAGTTTCAGAATCGCCGTTACTTGTTTGATTCCCTTTTCGTCGCTTATACTCGTCCCGTAATTTACTTTTGACAAACTCGAATGTAAACTCTTCTTCTGGTCTACTTTCGATTGCAGTAATTAATGGATTATACGAGTTTGGCAGACTTACGAGCAACATTGCGGCCTGCAGCTTATCTTTTATCGGTTCACCTAATGCATCCAGTTTGTTGATGGTATCAGTGTACGTGGCTATATGCTTTTCCATATCTTCACCCTCAGCTAGTCTTAGCGTGCATAATTCTTTCAACAGGAACACTACACTGCTTAGCGACGCTTTTTGGTGATAATCTTTCAAACGATTCCAAGCATCTTTTGCAGTCTGAGCACCTCGAATATGGCAGATTTGATTATTTTCTACGTTCAGTGCAATCGATGAAAGAGCTTGTTCGTCCTTTTCTGCCCATGCATTAGCATTGGCGTCATCAGCTGCCAGCGCATCGCTCTTGATCACTTCCCACACTTTTTCTTTTTTTTTTTGTGCCATTTTTCACGTTCACTGTTTTCACTCGTTATTCAAATTTAATAAACGTTTTTAAATTCCAAATCTCCTGGGCCCATAACCTATTGAACGGTGAGTGAAATAATGCGTAGCATTTGGAATTATAATTATTTATTTATTACACAAATAACTCGTGGAACAATAATATGAAATAATATTAAATGCAATGTATATAGAATTAGTGTGGCGTAGCCGGATGCTCACAGCAGACTGAGCTGAACTGCTCGTTGTGGGCGTCTTCTTCGTGCTCCTCGCACCGCAGGTCAAAAATGTCCCTTTTGGTTTATGATTTTACTTACTGCGTATATAAATATATATAACTGTATTGTCTTTACTGTCTATGCAGTATCGGTACTTGTGTATGCATGTAGTGGTTACTCATCATTCAACAAATAATACACGTGCATTATACGCGATTAACCACTTAGAATCATGATGCAGCAAAATCCGCAGAAAGCATCCAACAATAATAATCATAACGAAAATATAGACGTGAATCATAGTGCGAAAAACAGGAGTTTAAGCTCCTCTGGCGAACCTCCGACCGACACACAAGGTGGTCGCCAGCCGGACCTTAATGATTGGCGCGACTTATTACGTGCTCTCATAGCCAGAAACATAGATCTCCCCGAATTCGCGGGCAGAGATCACAAAGACCCGAACTTGTTTTTGAGCGAATGCGAGGTCTTATTTAAGGCAAATAATACTGATGTGAATGCTCGCGTGAGATTGGCTTCACGGTCATTAAGGGACGACACGGCGTGTTGGTGGGCCACGTATCGGAATTTAGATTTTACGTGGAGGGAGTTTTTGGAAGTGCTTCGTAACAAATATGCATCGGCCGGCGTATCAATGCACTTAAACGCTAAATTATACGGCCAACCATAAGGAGAAAAGGAGAGCGCTAGTTTGTTTTTAGAACAACAACATTTACTCGCAAGACGACTATATCCAACAATGTCCGAGGAACAGATAATCTCGGTACTTTTTCAGGCGATTAGACCCTCGATGAGAAAGATCTTTGAAACCGTAGAGGATCTCCTTACCTGCGTCACGCAAATTGAAACGGACGAGCAGGAAGAGCGCATTTCGGCGAGGTGCATTGCACCGCTCGCACCTCCAAGATTCGAGCAAACGAGAGCGGCATCGTCGGCGCCTCCGTGCAATAACCAAACACCACTCAAGCGACTCGTACAAATTCGTCGGTACTACCTCAATGCCGATATTGTCCCGAGCAACATTGGCATCGGGATTGCCCGCAAAAACCTTCGCAGCAGGGAAACCTTCGCGGGGCAGCGGGAAACGCGGCGGCGTCTGCCCCAAAACAGGAATAAGCGCCGCTTTTGCGCAAGTATCCGAAACTGGTATAAGATACTTGCCCATAACGTTTAACAATTATGAATTACTCGCGTTAATTGATTCAGTAGCAACAGACTGCTTCATAAATCAAAAATATCTAACGTCGGAAATAGACTATCAAGACGTAAACTTGGTCGCGCGAACCGCGTGCCGGGATAAAGTTATGCGGATCACAAAAACGTGTACGCTACCAATTATAATTTGCGGAATTGCACAGAATGTAACATTTCTTGTTGTAAACGATCTCGATGCCGAGGTGATACACGGCCGGACCTGGCTGAAGGCGTAGAAGATCGTTCATAATCACAACCTTGACTGCTTGTACTTCGGTACAGACTCGCGCCGCCGAGTGTATTTAACACGCAATAATCATACAGAACAAAAAAAGGTCGAACCGCCGGTCGACTTTTTCAAAGAAATAATACACGGATTACCGGAAAACTACGCTTTGCATTTGAAGAATGTCCTCGCCGAGTACGCCGATGTATTCTTTCCGATAGGACCGCTAAAGCAAACGCCGTAAGCGGAATTCGACATCCAATTAACTGACAAAATGCCTTTCCGTATTCCGCCGTACCCTGCAAGCACCGAAAACGAAGAGCAGCTATTAAAGACCTATTAGCAGACGGGTTAATTGAGCCCTCGCAGGCCGATTACTGCTCGCCTATAGTAGCGCCGCGTAAAGCTGACGGCAGCCTTCGTATATGCATTGATAACCGACGACTCAAAAGCGTTACAAAGGGGCGAGCACAGGTACTACCAATAATCCACGAGGTCATCAAAGAATTAGAGGCATCAGCGGGGAAACACCGGATGCTCCAGCGCCCATTCTGATCACCGTCAGATCAGCCTTGGAGCTCCGTACGGCCACCGTTTCCTGCGCTCGGCGTTCCACGGCGGCCTGGATCTCCGCGTAGGAAGCTGACGGTGGCAAGCCGGCACTTTCGCAAGCCTGCGCCTCTATCCGGTTCTGCACTTGTTCCGCTACCGGAATGTGTGGTGCCAGAGTGCGCGATGCCACGATGGCTCCTACCACGGCTCCTGAAACCACGCACCGAGGCGGTGCACGCAACCTCCTTTGCACCGAAGCGCTTTCCGTTCGCGGCGGTGGTTGGGGCTTCGAGGCCTTCAGGCGCGGGACTACCGACGGTGGCGCCAGTGCCATCTCCGATTGCGGAGATCGGCGCCGGCGCTTTCCGCCCTTACTGAACCAGTGACCGCACGTCCGGCATATCTTTAATCATGATATATCGCCGGTAAGTCGGTAAGATCTGCTCAAAGGTCATCTTCTTCTGGCGGCGTTCCGACGGCGGGTGATGCATAGCGTTCGCCTTCGTCTGGAATACATCCACAAACCTCGCTATCGTCTCTCCTTTTCTCTGGCGCAAACACTGACGATCTCTGAGAAGAGTCGAATCACTAACTATCGTGCAGTACTTGTTCTGAAAGGCTTGCACGAAAGATTCCCAGTCCACAAACATACGTTGGACGCGGTGGTAAAAAAGACACCACCGATTGGCAATACCCTCCGCCCCACTTACTAAGTGCTAGACCGCACCTTTGCGCGCTCTGAAAGCTATAAAAATTTAAAATACTGCAAAAAAATCTAAAAATCGATAAACCCCCCCCTCTAAAACTGAAAATAAAAACACCACAATCCCCAAAATGCTAAAAGAAAAGAAATTATAAAATACAATACAAATATTATTTATTAGAAATAAATTACTATTATAAAATATTCAAAATAGAAAAGCACGCTGGTTACGGTCGCCGCAACACACACTAACGCAAACACAACCTTAATTATTTAAATTTCTTGCACAATTGTGCACTCCTTCTGCACTTCCTCTGTGCCCCTGTGCACGAAGAAATGCAACCCCCCCTTCGCACGCTGGAGCCTACACGCGAGGGGTCAGTTCAAACCACCGGCGCGCCCTCTGCTATCGGTTCAAAATCAACAGTTGACGGCCTCTGAGAAGCTCGCTCAAACAGCAAGCTCCTGTTGCCTCCCCGCGCTGCGCGGGGTGCCAAGCAGTCGACGCCTGTTCTTCACAGGACCTCCGACAGCTAGGCACAAGAAGGGAGGGGCGACCGCGGCTGGATCTGCGCGCGAACACAAACTCAAATAAATTTTTTTTTTTTTTTTTTATTCAGTGCCAAATCGGGGCAAAAATCGCGAGATTGATTACTTTACAAAAAATAATTAATTCGCTACTCCCGCTCACCGATTGCTCACTAAACAAAAAAAAAATATTCCCGCTCCACGCTTTATTACAGCGCGGAGCCACAAATTACTACCCCCCCTCTACACTCACACACACTCTCTACACAGTATCGCTAACTATATAAATCGAGCGCAAATTTTGCGCCCGCTCCCTCACGAAAAAGCGAAAATTTTCCGTTCGTAACCCCTACCGCCGGCGTCCTGTTACGGTCGCCAATTTGTCACGTGGCGGTTACCGGGTGGCTAAGCTCGCCCCGGCTCCCAGCCATCACGCGACTTAAGGACTTTCCGTCCTCTCCTCGCTCGATGTCGCCGCACGGAAAATCCGCGGATGCGACGGAGCGAGCCTGGGTGCTCGCCACTATAGGGAACGCGAAAATGGGAAAAGGCGCACGAAATAATTACGCGGATGTTTCACTTCTGTTTTAATTAATAAATATTTATTATATTTACAAATGATCAAACGGACGGTTTGATCTACTCTCTCTCTCTCTCTCTCTCTCTCTCTCTCTCTCTCTCTCTCCGTACGTGGATGATTGCGCGCGCGCTACATAATAAATATATATATCAATATTAAAATTACTTACTTCGGCGGCGGCGATCTTTAACTTGGCGGGAAATGCCCTCCGCCTTGTTGTTGGCGCTACCTCCTTGTTTCGCCAATCTACAGCTACTAGGGCTAGATCAAAGCGTCCCAAGTACACAAACTCGAAAAACAGCAGGCGATGCACTTGCATTTCGATGCACTGCTCTCACTCTCTCTCTCTCTCTCTCTCTCCACACTCCTCTCTCTCTCTATTAACTACTTATTAGTGCATCGCGCGAAAAGCGTGGCGCTTCGCCGCTAATAGTCTCGGGAGAAACCGTGTCCCGAGACACACTAACTAAAATCGTGCGATCGAGCAAGGATCGAGGGCCGATCGCGCGCCTAATTGCCCTCTCCCCTTCATTAGCCTCCGCGGCCCGCGCGCGCTCCCGCGCGACAATTACCGCGGTGCGTCGAATTTCGCGCAGCCAAGTGCCCCCTACTCGAAGACGTGCGTAACGCTGTCGGAAATTGTGCAACATGTGCGATGGTTAAAGCATCACGGTCGCTCGCGAAAAGCGCTAATCGCCCGTGCGAACCATTCGTACCTTGAGATACGGTCGCGATCGATTTGATGGGGCCTTATCCGCGCACCCCGCCAGGAAAAAGATTCATACTCGTGGTTACGGATACTATGTCGCGTTAGACGGAAGCCTTTGGAGTCGCAAACTCGGAGTTAAAGACAATCGCTGCGATAATCGAAAATGACGTGTTCAAGAGGTGGGGGTATCCGCGAGCCGTACTCACAGACAACGGACCGCAGTTTCGTGGATCGTTATGGTTAGTAAAATGCAGATCCTCGCCGACTCGCAAAGTTGGAGGTCCACCCGAGCTCTTGCGAGGAACGCGGCCTTCGCCTCGCGTCGACCTGATAACTGAATCTCCATCCCGCCACGTGCGCCCCTCCGCACAGGCATAAGGACGTGCTACCTTCGCATCCTGCGGACGATCCTCCGCCGTTGCATACGAAGGACAGAACCTGAGCGCGCACCCTTTGCGTCGCTAATCTGTCGCACGTGAGAGATCGTTCTCTAAACGCCGAGATGAAAGCCGCACCGTCGGAAATTACGCGACCCACGATCGATAAACCGTGACACTCGCCTGCTCGCGATCACGAGTTTACCTCTTGAAGTTATCATATAAGGATTACCGAGTTTTATTTAAAAAAAAAATACCTTATCCCGCATCCCGATATAAACCGAGCGAGCGCACCGAGCGTTAGACTAACCTTCCGCCCGTAGTTGCAACAGCAAAATTAATTGTAATAATTAGTAAGAGAAGTGATTAGCGTGGCCCATCTGTCCCCGTGCCCCCTCCTCCCCCGCAGTAATGCTACTAGCAGTTCAGCCACCGGGCCGTACCTTCCGCGGCGGCCGGCGGAACCTCCTCTGAGGGAGACTCGTTCGCCCACGAGCAGCCGGGACGAGCCCACCTGACACCCATAACCTAAAATTCGGTGGGCTCGCGAGACGTGACGCGCGCAGGGGAGGGAGGCTCCCCGCGGGTCTACTGACCGAAAGCGACACGTTACATATTTATTTAGTAATATATGTAAATGATGGACTAATCATTATCAAAATCATTATTCAAAATCATTAAGTGCGATAAATAAAGTTTTACTGTATTTACAAAGTGAGTTTAAAAAACAATAGAAAGTCAAAATCAATTTGAAATTGAATGTAATCGAGAGAATTAACAATTAAAGATAAAATAATCGAATTATATTAGAAAAATGTTAAACAAATTTGAAATGTAAAATATAAATGCAGTAATGCAATTTATACCAACTGACCTTGGATTTATTTTAAGTAATAATGAGAAGAAACATAAGACAGAGTTAAATCTTGGAAAGAATTTCTCTATTCCTTATCGAGAAGCTATTGGTTTAGTTCTTATTGTAGCTAGAGTCACATGATCGGATATTAACATTTTTCGTTCACCTGTACACGCGTATTTCAATTGATCGGCGGCAAATCCTTAGTGCGTATGTATTGTGACGGGGTGCAGGGCGGTGATCGGATGATCACCGATAAGATCCATCGCAACACGGATCTCGCGTAGAGTGCGAGTGCCCGCTTTTCAACAGGCGGGAGATACGTGACGCGTTCTCCCGACCGCGTAACCAATGATGCGCGGTGCCTGGCTGTGGCTCAGTAAATCGTCGCTGGCCTTCAGTAACTCCCTCGGAGGCTACGGTATCCGTTAGCCGCTCTGCCATTCTCGCGACGCTAGAAAGAAGGGAAGGGGGGAGGGGGTAGGTCCACGGTCGTAAGACGAATTGACCAATACGCAGCTGTTCGATAAGTGAGCTAATTTATTAACTTAGTGAGACATAAGGATACAAAAAATGTATGGCTGCCGCTGGCGCTGGAGCCCGCTCGCTCCGTCGCTAAATTACGCTCGCGGCTCGAGCTGTACGCATTGCTTTAACGCCGCGCTCGAACGGTCGCACTATTCAGGGATTCTCGAGATCACGTGGCGTATCTAAACAGCGCTGATTGGCGAACAGAGAGAGATAAACGAGAATGTGTTGCCACGGCTCGGCGCCTCGTAGCCGTCGGCGCGCAGCTTCTCGCACCCAATGATTCGGCTGTATCATCACTGCTCGCATGGTGACTATTGCCTTATCTGGCAACTGACATCACATGTCTCAATCGGCCGAATCACACCCGGGGGTACTCGTCGGTCTCGTTGGCGGGTCTCTCGTCTCTGGCTTCCTCCGGACTTCTATCTGCGCTGTACCGGTCCTTTCGGTTGGCGCCGTCCTCCGTACAATGGGCCGTTGGCGTCCCTTCGGTCGGCATCCCTTCGACCGCTATCGGCACTACAGCGGCCCACATCCGATCCTAACTCTGTGGAGCGTTTCCTCGTGGGTCCCCTCACGGTCGTGATGTGTTATCTTGTCTCGTCTGATAGGGAATGGCTCGGCGATCCTTGGCTTAGTTAATAGCTAAATGACCTCGTGCCTGTCGGGATCAAGTACGGGGCTATACTTCTGATCTCTTGCCTAAGCCCATTTCGACCGCGGGCCATCTCCCCGCACGGTCACCGTGCCCTTCGGTGTTTACCTTTACGGAACCGAGGCGAGGTTTTCAACCTCTCGCGTGACACATCTGATCCGCGGTCCTTGTCATAGTGTAGATACTAAGCTGTCTCATTATTTCTGTGTGTGTAACATTATCTAGCTACATCTCTCTCCTCTCAAACTCCAACTCTCAATTGTCTAGTTATTTACGTTCTTTCGCAAATGTATCGGATATAGGCGTGTATTAATTGACGCCTATATACCATAAACAGTTGATTATATGCCAACGAATTGGCTGTTTAGAAAAAAAAGTATAAACGAGTTATGATATTATAATAAGTAAAGCTAATTTTTTGTAAGCGCTGGGTGCTTTTACAAATTAAATATATACGCTTCGAATCGATTTTCACTTCCTGTTTTCGCGTTTGTCAATAAAGGGACATAGTATTGTATGTTATGGACAGCACCATCGGCGGCTCATTGAGATATACTACACCAAGTAAATACAGTTTTAATTAATTATTTCACCTATCTATCGGTTATTACACAAAATATATGTTTCGTGCATGATTTTATAACGTATTGCGTGGGATTTCTAATAAATAAATCAATTTTGAAATAAGTTACAATTAATTTTTTCATGTGTATCGTGTAAAAAAATATTTTGAATCAAAACTTACTTGAAATTTCAAATACTTATACTTCAATATGATTATTACTGATCTTTGGATTTTCAAACACACCAATCATGAACTTGATGTACGCGTGGTCTCGGGCGCCTTTTCCTCTCGTACGATTCGGCAACAGCGGGATATAGAGCGCGCAAAGCGGCTTCGCGGTTGCCGCGCCTTGACCAATCCGCGTCACCCGCGGGAAGTCCGCGAGAGTGAGGGCACTTGCGACGGCAGGGATCGCTCAGACTAGCGGACGCAGGAGGAAGAGTCGAGCTCCACCCGGCAACGAAGCCTGACCTCGAGCTAGGCGCTCGCTCCCGCCCAGTGCACAGGCATAAAGAGCCCGTTATACCTTCGCTCAGAGCGGACGATCGTCCGCTCGTGCACAATAGGGATAGGCCCCGCGACTCCCCGCTCAGGGGACGTCCTGCCTGTCACGGGTTGCGCCTGAGACCTCAGGTCCTCCTTCGCGCGACTTTCAGTGCTAATTGTAAAAAAGAGCATCCAGGACAATGTCACGTTCAGCGATAGAATAGCTATATTTATAAAACATGAACTCCGCGGCAAAATCCAAATGTTTCTATCGGGAACGCGACACAGTTGCTCGCACTTCAGTACAAGATTCAGCGCTTTTATTGCCGAGTTTTAGGCCTAAGCTTGCGCCTAATAGCTTGATTACAGATGCTGAAAGGGGGTAACTAATTTTATGATTACCTTGCCGGAGCCAGGGGGGGGGGTCAACTCAATGTTAAATCAGTGGCTAATTTTTGACGGCGAGGAACCTTCAAGGGGCGCCAGCGTCGACTATATATAGATATAACAACTGTGTATAACAGCGTAAAGAGAAGCGCTGGTCAGCGTTGGTATCAACTACATTTAGATATAGCCGATGTGTATTAAATTTTATAAATAATAATTAATATATTTCTATTATTTAAAATCAATCAATTTATTTAATTTAATAACAACGAAATACATGCATAAAATCTACGCACAACAAAATAAAAGTTATTAAATTAAATTTGCCAAAAATTGTGGATATTATAAAATTTATCTATTTTTTTGTGCAGCGATTTTTTATATTTTCTATTGTAGCTAATGTGAATAAACTTCTAAAAGTATTTAAAACCTTACTAAATTCCTCGAGTTTTGACAAATTCTTTCTACATTTGCAATATTGATTCCAGAAAATAGCTGTACAAATTGGGGCAGTATTAAGGTTGGAGTAGAAATAGTTCAAATGAGGCGCTGCAGCATAGGTTTAGTTCTCCCTCTCCGTCTTTTCTATCTCACTATCTCTTTTTAATTGAGGCGAATGTGGCGCCCTCTCGAATTCGTCGAGCCCGTAGATTTTAGCCACTTATCCTATATGAGTTGACCCCCACTGGCCGGATCATTCTGATTTTTCCTGGGTTGCGCAAGGGCTTTTATAGCGCCTGTCACCGCAGGTTTCTTGGTAAAGTCGCGAGCGGGGACGAAGGGAAAAATCAGGGCGTGAGCTTCCACTCCACTAGGCCCTAATCGCCGATTTTCCGGTGCAGTGGAGGCTGCGCAAGACGCATCTTACATTTGAAACCGGTGGTGAGAGAGTGCATATTGGAGGTAGGCGCTCGGCCTTTGAGGATATTCTCTTAGGCGTGGACATGAGGGACAGAAAAGAGTTGCAGTGGTGAGGGAGGTGCATCTTAGGCGGAGAGAAAGGAAAGTTACATAGATTATATATTGGTCTACCTTTGTTTGAATTGACTAGCCTCGTTTTTGAATGGCGCAAATCGCTCCATTATTAATATTTCTTAATTTTTATATTTATTTTATTTTATATCTTTTTATCGCCTGTAAGGTCTTTTTGGAAAGAGGAAATGATTTTCTTTTAGGCTGCGTGCGTAGTTATATATATAATATTACATTTATTGCAAAGAAAAAAGTTTCTTTGGAAATTAATATACTCGTGAAAAACCTTTATTTGGGCCTGCTTCGGAAGTATGAAAAAGGGGCTCGGCGGTGCACGTGCACTAGCCCGGTCATAAACACAGCGGGCGGTAGGAACGTTAAAGCGTTGCGTAGGACGTAACAATTTTTCTGTAGTACGACTGTAGGTAAGTTTTTAAAAGAAAAATATATACTATTTTTATATACACTTATACATACATACATACTGTTAAAGAATAATTAGATTGCACAAATTGATTTCGATATAAAAATTATTATAGTATAGTGTACTATTAGAAAAAAATAGAATTATTATGTAATAAATACTTTATTAATTCGCCAAACTGCTACACCAATGAAAACTTGAATTGGTGCATTATCTCGGAACAGGCTAAAGAATGCAAGATAGAAAAAGTAAAATATGCAAATTAAGAGATAGAAACGAAGATAATCAGTGGCAACAAGAGTATCATGATCGACTTGCAATATATATTGATTCTTATACATTGTAATTCAAAGGTCCAATCCTTTGTTCGGCCTTTCTTATAACCCAAAGGGAAAATGGTTGTATATGATATCACAAACTGCTGTATGAGAGCAATGCTAACATTATAGATTATACATATAGATATATAACATCATTATACTCTGTCTTCACTGCGACGAAAACTTGGCGGCCTTGACAGTGCTAATAGGCTGAAGGTTATCACGAAGATTAGAATTCATTAACTTTTATTGTAAAAAAGAGATAAGTAGATCGGTTTATTTAAAATCTATTATTTTTTATTAATTAATAATCTGAAAGCATTAGTATTTATAATGTTGAGACCTAAAATATGATAACTTGATAGTATTTTAAATGACTGAAAAGTAAAACACGAATCGTTTTTTCTTTTATTTCCATCTATCATTTTTATTTGTACATCTATCTTGATCATTCTTCTCTTTTACGTTATATACATTATAAGTTTATATGGCAAATCAATTTTAGAGTATCCAATTCGTCAGAATCATTTAAAAGATGCGCTTAGATATTTTAAATTATTATTTATTTTTATAAAACAAAAAATATTGTTTTAAAAAGTTACTATTAATTTATATTTACGTTGTAATAATAAAAGGGATTATAAGACTAATAATATTATTTGATGCGTTTATTATCTATTACTTCATAATTAACATTTGATTGTTTGTTGGATTATATTATACAAATTTTTTATTGACCATCGAATTTCTTATTTTAATTTTTCATTTTGCATTGAAAAAACTGAACTGAAAAAATTATTTAATTAACTAGCGACGCGTCATTTCTTAATATTTTTTAATAGTTTCATTAATTAAATTCATATAAAGTTATAATGTGTTTTATTATTTTAGAAATCAAAATAAATTTAACAATAATATTAAATAGCAGTTTTATTATACTTTATTGCGTTTAAAGCATTATTAATAAAATACATTCTATATTACAGAAAAATTATTGACTGTATATAAATAGCAAAATAACTGACAATAAATAAATAAATTAAGATTATTAGTTTTATAATATATTTTATGATTGTAGTAGATTTTTGTATATTTAATTATACTTATGCCTTGTAATAATAATTTGAAATACGTATCATAATATTGGATCTCGAATTGGGTTCTTTTGGACGGACAATATATAAATTTGGATTTAACGTTTAAATATTATACTGAAATATGCTTAATAATTTTCGCAACTATAAGCAATACCCAATCCCGTTTGAACGCGCCTACCCAAGACCTGATACTTTAATATGATCTGTACATTAGATAGATAAAGTAAAATTTTAGGTTATAAACTAATGTATTTTTAGAAGTACTTAACATAACATGGGTATATTATTAGTTACCAAACTCTTAGAGTAAATGTTAAAAAATATGAATATAAATTATTTTACACAGCATAATTTATGGTGTATCTCGATAAATTTAGTATCGTTGATCAAGCACGAAAGGTGCCGTTTCGTGTATGACCCAATAATTATTTTGGTATATTTATGGCATTGATATAATTTATGTTGTCTGATATAATTTATATGTATAATTTATATGTCTTATTATTATTTTTTAAATAAATTAGTATTATATTTTATAATTTTAGTATTATTTTTCTTAGATATTTTGTTCAATATGGAGAATTAAATAAAAACAAATAAAAACCTATATTTCCTAATTATTTTTTTCTTAATTACAATTATCAAATATAATTAACAAATTAATTACTCGAAAACATACATAGGAAGGAATAAATTTTAAACATCATTATTAAATTATTATTTATAAAATGTATATCAATTTATATTTCTATCTAATAAATAATGTACAGTACATGTACTTTCCTCATCGACAGTTACACTATTGTATACTAAAGTATTCACATACTGTTGACATGGAAAAAATGAAGGTGTAATCATATAAGTAAGCGTATTTTGTGATAATAAAATATTTAAAAATTTTTAAGAAATTAAAAAATTCTCACAAAATTGAAATAACTATGCGAATAGCTTATGGCGCTTATACTTTACTGTCGATAACGAATTCGTCGTCAGCCAAGCAACTAGTAAAAAAGCTAAGATAGCCCGCATAGTTTTCAACACCTCTACAAATAATAGAGAGACAGTGCTCTTTCAAGTAGTTTTCAAAGAGGCTAGTTGAACACATCGTCACTATTGATTTGGTCATTTTTGCACTGTACACCAGCTATTTGATGGCTCTTTGCCATCAGTTCCAGCTTTTTCATATAAAATTCAATTTCATTGTTGTTGAAACATTAGGTTTCGAACAACGCCAGTATAGAATCATTACACCACCATTTTTAAGATATACACCTTTTGTAGAAATAACGTAGTTAGGATAGTTTGATTTCTTTAATTTATCCAGTAGTCTCCACCCTGCGATGATTATAAATTTTTAAATTAAATTAAGATGTGTTCTTTTTAAAGGTTTTTCTAAATAATCTTATCGTATAATTTAAAAAATTAATTTATATATATTCTTACTATGGGATATTATTATTTAATAATACAATTGGTAACATAAAATTTTAGTTAATATGATTAAATTAAACATTTATAGAAATGACGAAACACAGGTGGATAATAATTTTAAAATTTCAGCCATCACCTTTTCTGTCATATGTTATTTACATTTTACCCTTCATTTAAATCTTTCTCTTACAGTTAAAAGTTTTTCCATATTTATTTTATTTGTTTCATATACCTTAAAAAAGCGATAAATAATATGTTCATCTGCATCGTTATAAAGTAATAAATATTACTTAATAATAATTAATTATAACACTTAATAAGTATTTTAAGTTTATTTATCTCTAGTATGTATAGTATTCTAATTGGAAGTTTGTAAATTCAATACTATTTTCAAAAATGTAGTCTGAATTAATCTTATTGAAAAATGCACGGACAAGACGATTACCCAACTCGCGCGCGCTCACACACAATCAATGAATAATATAATTGTTTATTGTTTGAAGTAATTTTTATTTATAAGCAGTCATATCATTAAAAACTTAAAATCTATAGATCTTGAAAAATTTCTAAATTAATAAATAAAATAAGCCTCAAATTGACTCACCGGTTTTAGTAATCAAAGAAAATCTTATTTTATAATCTATGCTATTTTCCACCACACGAGCAGCTAGAACAGCATAACCCTTAGTCATCGAATATTGCGAGATAGAGTATACTTCAGTAGGCCAGGTTAACTTGTATAACCCAAACCATCCTATTGGACCATTAAGCTTTTTCTCCTGAGTGTCGAATGTTATTTTACAAATTTTTCATACATACATCTTACTTCATCTTACATCTTACATTACATCTTATTTCATTTACAACCTCTTGCTCTTTGCAGATAGCGTAGAATAAGTGTTTACCCTTTAAAGAGGAATTTTCCATAATAAGAGTTGATTCAGGAAAGTAATATACTTTTGAAATGGTTTTCAGTTTGGATGTACTGCCAACCGAGAATCATAATACTTTTTCGTCCAGCGGCTATGATACTGCATTCATTAAATAATTAAAATAAATTATAAAATTAATTAATAATAATACAGAATTTTTAGCCCAGTTTACCGTTAAGATTGATGTGTACTAAATCAATTTTTTTGATACTATACACAATTAAATAAATATCTTAGGTCAATGATTACAAACATATTAGTCACATTATTATTTTTAAGTTTAGGCAAGGCAGTTTTATGGCACTGTTACTTTTATTGATTTATGTCTTTTCTGTTCTTGTTTATTAATAAGTATTTTTAATATTTAATTGTCCAAAAATTTATATACAATTATTATATATATTTTATATTACGATATATTATATTTTTATTTCTTAAACAATGACTAAAGAACAATCATTTACGTACCACATTTAATATTATGTATAATTAATATTTTAATTTAATAAACTTTATTTATTTTGAATTTCCTTTATAATTGTAATTTAAAATTCTTTGTTTGTTATTTGTAGAATTCTTATTTGAATCTTTATTAGTCGAAGTTATAGATTTAACAAATCAACAAATTTTTTGTAAACTCGAAAAATACCGTTTAAAAATGTTAATTGTTCTTAACTATTTTGAACTTACTCAAAGATTAGCTGAGCATAACCTAACTTATATTATCTTTGCAACCTATATTTATAGATCTATTTTAATATATGTTTATGGCATACCTAAATATAACTTTGTATAAAGATAAAAATTCCATAAACTGACTAAAATAATATTTTCTGTTTATACGATTGAAGCAATTTATCTACGCCAGATATATTGATTAGATGATAATAGCTTAGTAATCAATTATAATATTCGGTTTGAAATCCCAGCATTAATTTAAATATTTATTTTTTAATACGTGTACGTTCATAATATAACTACATTCTGATTATGAATTTCGGTAATTTATATGGAATAAATAGAATACAGAAATTATATATAGAATAGTATATAGAATAAATCTCAAAGATGTATTTTTAAATTAAAGAAAATAAAATAATTATCAAATTTACAGCATCTATCCAATCTTAGCTATTAGAAGGTTAAAAGATATTCTCCAATTAAAGCACACAAGTAAAAAATTAAACATGTATTAAAATCTTTGCTTATCAAAAGATAAAATTGTATACATTTTGTATTTAAGATATTGAATAAATTGTTTTTATTAGGAATACACATGCTAAATATAAAAAGAATGATAAATTAAAAATTATATTTAGTATAATCAAAAAGAAACATGAATATTATCCATTCTTTATAAAAATTTCTTTATTTAATCTCTTATACAATGTAACTATCATCACTGTCCTCAGCTTCGTAGAGTTCATCATCGGCGAAGCATTTAGTGAAAAAACTAAGTTGATTCTTATAATATTCGTCTCCGACGCAGGCAATAGACAAACAGTGCTCCTTTGCATAGTTTTCAAAAAAGTTTGTTGTCAAATGACGTGGTTGTAGTGAATCGACACCACACTCGAATCCGGTTACGGGGAAGAAGTGCGTTTTTTTACTGTTAGGCTCAAATTTTCTAACTCTCATATCGACTTCTTGTCCTGAACAAACGAACTTAGAACATTCAACAGTCAGGACAAGCATACCACCATTTTGTAGATTAAATACGTTAAGGAGACTGATTCCAGTATCAACCGAGAAAAATCCTTCTGCTACTTCTTTACCTTTCAGGTTATATTGGGTACAACTTACTGATTGATCCTTCAAGGTACATATGCTAATTAGTTCATAGTTTGTAGAGATCTTAAATTCGTCTACTGAGGAACTTAAAAATTTACGTATCAGCCTCCAGCCTAAATAAACAAGTTCAACAGATAATTAGATAGAAAACAACATTTGAAAGAATATAGAAAGACATATAGAAGTCATGAAAATGAAAAACAAAAAATAAATAGAAAATAATCATTTAATAATCTTTTTAAGTAACTCATAATATTTGTATCAATTTATATAAAAAAAGTTATGATCTTAAAAAAATAGTATCAATCTGAAATAAAAATAAGTTTGTACATTATTTTACTAGTGTAGCGAAAAATTATCGCGAAAATTTGGATAACAAATAAATCAATTGAAAAATTATAAATTAATCAGTGAAACAAACCATCATTCGTGACAATTGAAATTCGAGATTCGGATGCTAGTATATCTCTCCAAAATCGTACTGCATGCACCACGTGACCCTTGTCAGCACTACGCTGAGATACTGATAGTACATCTTTAGGCTTGGTGATATTGAAGCGCCAGCTTTTCGGTCCATTAATCTCACGTCCTGATGTGTCAAATGTTACACGACAAATCTCGTCATCGCAAAGGTCTTTATCCTCGAATAAGACTCCATATGTATCTTCGTAGGAAACGATGGGAATTAATTTTATGCTCTTATTGATGTCATAACCTTTATAATTAAAAAGACCTGGACCGTATTTTAGTTGCGACTTCGTCATATTGCACGTATTGAGGTTGATATTCACGAAGTTAAGTAAACTATGTTTTAGATTATAGTCGAGATAGCCAAGTACAGCCATATATGGGTTTAGTTGAACTACCCGTATTTCAGTTCCGATATATCCATTCTCAAATTGAGAACTCAATGTCAACCGACAAGATTTGTCACCCTCATGAGAATTAGATGCAAGATTCAAGCTACATTGTAATTCCGATGAAGAATCAAAGTTGATTTTGCACAAAGCGTAGATTACATTCTTGCCTTTCAAGGATATGTCCTCTAATATAATCTGTTCCTCTGAATATTTATACTGTTTCGATACAGTTTGTAAATTGGATGCTCTAATTTCAAGTCCAAAGTTTGCGAAAAGGAGTATGAGTATAGCTATTGTTTTTAGTGAAGACAACATAGTGTCGTAAATTAGAAAAATGTTATCTAAAAATTTTCAAATTTCAAAAAAAAAAAATTTATAAATATTTTAATACTATATTGAACTAAATTGCATATGAATAGAACTGTTGTCGTCTCCCGATAAGCACAGACTAAAAGCTTATTCTGTTCTGCGACTTATATATCTCATCAGGTAGATGTATTAATGTAAACACTCCTAAAATGGGATCACAAAAAACTTGGAATTCCGGAATTATTAAGCTCACTCTCTAAAGTCTTGTTATAATTGATACAATAACATTCAAATATAGTAATGACTTCAATTAAAACTGAAATAATTGACACTCGAATCAAGTGAACGGTATGAAAATAAATAAAATTTGATATTTATTTATAAAAGATAGAAACAAAATCTATTCATACTAATAACTATTTAAAATATATGTAAAATTAATTATGGTAATTTATTCTCGCACATCCAAAATACAATTAGCATAACTGTGAATGAAATATCGATATAAAAACGAATAAACACAAGTAATCGTACGTTTTATCTATTTACCACGAACTCGTTACACATCTATATGATATAATATCCTCGATAATGATTTATAGAATTTATAGTATTTGTAGTTCATTTAATTAAATTGTATAGACTTAGTTTTTATACACTTAAGCTAAGAAGACTTATAAGACAAATGTTTTTCAATGAACATCAGAGATTTTTTACAATTTAAAAGATTATTTAATGAGATATAAATCTAAAGAGATAGAAGGTCAGCATACCTAATAAAAGTTTCAAACAAAAAGTCATTGACATACTTGGATTAAACTATCGATTCAAAAATGTGTAGATTTGTCTCTTTAAGTATTTTGTATTGAGAATGTTTATACAAATTATATTTAAATAAACTTATGCATGCAATATATATTTAATATGCGAATAATAGTATTACAAATTTGTCATTCTGTCAAGAATCTTTCCTATTGTTATATTTTCAAGAAGAAACATAGTAAAGAAATGAAACAAATACACGATATTTTTGTACTATTTCAATGTAACGGTCTGTCAAGATAATTATAGTATTATTCCTTACAGAGACATTAAATTTGCATGTTCTTGTATCAACTATTATGCTACCGTAACAGTATAACAACTGCACATTATCTTCAACAAGAACAACCTTGAACTATTTTGAATATACATACAAAATTAAATTTATGATAATTAATTGGATATATATTACACGAAAAATCTGTCAAGTTTTTTTATTATTATAAACATAAACTTTTATACGATCAGAATAATATAGCTAATACAATAATGGTAGAGTTTATATTTAGAGAGTGTAAAAGTATATATTAAATTAATAAATTAATACACCTAATACACTTTGTTAATAATAAGGATTCCACCGATAAATTTATTAATTATTAGGGAAGCATTCGTATTTAGTGTATTCAATTATAAGATTTTTACATAAGTAGTAATTATTATTTCAAAATCAATATCAGATATTGTTTTGCAATTCGCAAAAAAATTATTGATAAAATGTATAATTGTTGATAAACCTACCATTTCTGTATACGAAATTTTTTTCAATCATAATAATATGGCTTTTATTGTCGCAATTACTTTAAGCACAATTGTCATTAAATCTATTCTTGTCACTATAAACGATAGCATCATCAACCGATCGAATATATCGTCATAACTAGTAAAAGGCAAGTCTTTTACAAACCGTAGATGAAGCAACACGTGTTCATATATATTCTATATTCAATTGTTACATAATTCTTTTTCACATTAACACAAATCAACGCTAATTCTCTTCCTTATGTACGAAGTATATAACACAATAAACGTAAAATGTAAGTAGTATAAATATAAATTTCTATTCAATAAATATACAATTAAAAAATTCTAATTATAAATATAGAATATTATGTATGTAGTAGTGACATATAACAAAGTAAAAATAAATATTTTTCAAATAATAAAAATCAAAGGAGGTTTAAACAGAATATTTTTCTTAAATGATTTAAATACATAATTATTGTGCACAAATATATATATATACACATACATAAATAAGAGATAAAATAGATAAATATAATATTAACTAAAAAATTTTTATTTAAAAGTGTTTGATAACGAATTCCTAGTAAATATCTAATTTTAAACAAATCGAACAAGCTTAAGGAGAGTTTACACACTAGTTTCTCCTTATATTTTGAAAGTAAAATACTATATTGCTCTTTAACCAATACAGATATTTATTATAATTTTTATAGAAGAATTTTTTATATAAATTAAATTTTTTATATGTTTATATTATTATTGATAAGGGAATGTAAAGTTATACAGTCTAAAAATCATATTAAATCAATCCTTATACTTATTTAAGATCTAAAATTTATTCATTGATTAAAGGATGATTTAAATAGATTTTATTATACAACGTCAATAACTGAAATTTTTTAAGCAATATATTTCTGTATGTACAGAAATAGTAATATATATATAGTATATAATAGTATATATATATATATATATTGCAGGAATTTAAAATACAAGCGAGAAATTAGTACAAACATCTTTTAAAGTAGAATTACCTAACCTATTCAATGAAGTAAAACAATTAATTTATATAAATATAGTAAATCCATGTGAGAATCATAAATTATATACATATAATTCGTGTAACCTATATAGATGTACCTGGAGCTCCTTATACCGATTCTGGCGATAGCTAACATTGGCCTTGCTGTGGAAATAGTCCACGGTTTTACCGTCGGTACGAGACAACTAGGCGATGAGTTAATAGAGAACCGTACGGAGGTAGCCCGCGGCTCCTCACGACATATGTTCAACTACTGGCAAACGTACACTGGTGACAATCATCGCTTAATCACACAAATTGTCGTGGAGGATGCAACAACTGCAGGGGCTTATGCGGCGATCGTCGCTGGTGGTCCAGGGTCTACCTACGTCACTTTGGGTTTCGCCGTTCCACGATATACGCAAATGAACTATATCGTGACGATTTATGGACGCAGTCCACCATTTCGCAAAATCCCATAATTATTTCTCAAGATTATCAAATTCTTATAAAACCTATGCCCATAAGTTTTTTTAATGAATCAGATTTAAATACGTTTAGATTTTGGAAAGTTGATTAAAAACTTATTTTGTGAGCGCGTGATTCTTTTTCATTTGCATAATTTTAGACGAAAGTAGGCTATCTAACCAATTATGACGAAATAAAGTGCTGAATAAATATTAGTAAGCTGTTTTTATATCATTGCATGAGAGGTTAGTATTCATCAAACAACATTTCTGCTTTCAAACATTTACTATCATTCAGCCCTTCCTGCAGCCCCTTTCAATCTAGTACTGCAGGAGCTTCTTTCAATCTCTTTGACCACATATGAGACTAGAAAGACAATTAAATCAATTGTTATGTTCAATTATTAAAATGATCTACTAATAATGTTGAACCTATACTTACCAGGTGTATCGGTATAAAATTAGCATTTTTTTATGAAAATAAAACACTAATTTTAATGGGAAAGTGAAAAACATTTTGTTCACAGTATTGACCATTGTTTTCTCCACATTTTGACCACCTTTCCGACAATTTGTGAATACCACGCCTATACAATTGTTAGTCTTTTGAAGGAAACCAATCAGATAATCAATTTTTGACTTCCTCGTAGGAATTGAAGTGCTGTCCAGCCAATACGTGTCTCATCAATGAAAACAAATAGTAGGTGGTGGGGTAGCAGCCAAGTGCTTTAATTGTATCATGAACCGGTTTTGCTTTGTATGCAGATGCATTGTTATGGAGCAACATTACCTTGCCACGTCTTCTGGCCCACTCTGGTTGTTTTTCAATTATAATGCATGATTCAAATTGATCATTTGTTGTCGATAGCGATCAGTATTTTTGAGTCTTTTCCATAACTTTTAAACGGTTTTCTGCCATTTTCTTTTGACTCAGAGTATGATCTTCATCCAATATTATTCATTGCTTCTGATAGAGCATGATAACCACATGCCTCAACAAACATTTAGTGTACCTCTGCAGCAGTTTTTTCAAATGAAAACGAAAAATTAACGCTTTCCACTAATCATCACTATCTGGTTCGAAATTCGAGATTTTTAATACGATATAAAAATATGATATTGTTTGTACTAAATATGCAATTGTCATAGCAACCAAAAAAAAACAAATTAAGGCTCGTACACAACAAATGTTTCCTAACAAAACATTTTTATCTTAACGCTCACTTCATACCGGTATACTTTGTTTATAGGATATTGTAATATAGTCTATATGTATTTTGCATTCAATATACTGCAAAAAGAAAAAATAAAATATATGATTATTTTTGTAACCCATATATATATATATACATACACATGTATACGCCAGTTTATTGCATATAAATTTTTATTAAATATTTGTTTTTTAGGTACAGTTTCTTTTATACAATCTGTATCATCAATTTCAAAATAAA
The DNA here is from genome assembly GCA_018906755.1 of Sycophaga agraensis. Taxonomy (NCBI): domain Eukaryota; kingdom Metazoa; phylum Arthropoda; class Insecta; order Hymenoptera; family Pteromalidae; genus Sycophaga; species Sycophaga agraensis. The sequence continues at coordinate 43,841 of JACCIE010000164.1, read as the reverse complement.
TATTAATGTAATTATAAGAGACTCGATTATTGCCATTTAGGTTATCCACTATTTTTATAATTTAAATAAAAATAGAAAACAATCAACTGTATTGTTTACTTCATAATTCGGTAATTTACTCTTAACATTTTCTATTTCACAGATGCAAAAACGGTTATATATGACATCGATGATTTAATAATCTTAAATAAAAATGTTTTTATATAGGTTTATTTAAAATAATTATAAACATAAATTTAAATTATTACATTTGCGAAATTAGAGAAACTCATAATGTATAATCCTCCTGCAGTGAGCTGACTTGGTTTTGAACATCGCAGAGCAATAAATTTTAATTCTTTTTGAAATTTAATTGGACACTTATACCATTCATTATAAAATCTAAAATAAAACCATTGCTATGATATTTATAATTTAGTAAATAAAATCTTTTTCTTCGAATTATTCTGTTTGAGATGTATCAAATATATGATTTTTTAATAATTATTTAAAAGCCTAGTATATATTTTCACCAATGTACTATTCATAAATGCATTGCTGTTATCAGAATCATATGATAAATATTGATTAAATGTTTAATTTGCGTTGATTTCAGATTTTATTTATATTTTTTAATGTTATTTAGAATCTAAAATCTTACTGGAGACTTATTTTAGATAAATTATTTATGTTATATACAGAGGATATATTTTTTTACTGAAAAATTAAATGGGATATATATTTACAAAACGATCTACATGGATACATCTATAATATGCAGCCAAATATAGTTGATTAATGATTTATTATATCAGTAAAAAAGGTCTATGAATGATTGTCTACTACTAAATAGTTATCGTACTAACAAGAAATCGTTTTATTTTTCTCCCCGCGTATATAATTTTTGTTACGTTTAATTTTATTTTTATTCTGATTTCTTACATGTTTAACCGAATGTTTAACTTACATATTTGAAAAAAGAGACATACTAAAGTCAATAAGTTTCTGTCCAGGCCAGCTTATATAAAATAGATGTATCAAAAGTGCTGTCAAAAACATAGAATACCGAATAAATTCCATAAGTTGACTAAATTTAATCAGTACCTGAAAATATTAAGCCGATCTGACTGGTAATTGATTTAAGTTGTTTAAACTACATTTATAGAATATAAACATTATAAATTACTTACTATGATTGCTTCACAACTGAGAAACAGTATATTAATTAAAATTGAAAGAAAAAAAGCTAAAGAATATGTTGATTCAAGAATGTTTATAAAGCTGAAATGGGATTATTAACATTATATTAGTTAAAATTAATTAATTAATTACACGCATAAATCTAATGGATCTGAAATATGGGATGTTTCATAATAAGGGACTATATCTATTAATTTTTAAGCAAGAAATTATGTAAGCATTTATTTCAAGGCGATTTTCCCTAAATTATTAAAAAATAATGGTTTTAGCCTGGCGAAATGGCTCTGAGAAAGTTGAGATATCAGGAAAGTAGTATCAAATTACTAGATTTCAATACGTGCCTTCCTACAAATTATGAGCTTCCTTTTCCCTTTTCTAGTTTCTACTCTCTATACATACTTAGAAGTACTCCGAGAAGTACTGTTTATAAAAACACAAAATGAGAACTCACCATATCGCCAAGTACAAATTAGCGATATCCTGAATTAGTAGAGACGTGGTTTAACGTGACATAAACAGAGAATTATAGATTTTTATCAAATGAATATATTAATAACTACATCCGTTGTTATTTTCAATTTTAATTTAATTCACGAACTAGTAAAATAATAAACAAAATAAAACATCATAAATTTGAATAAATAAAAAAAAAATATTTTGCAATATAAGTATAAAAACTAATTATTCTTTTACATAAAATTTTTTGAAGACTATTGAGAATGAAGCAGTATCTAGGAAAGCATTATTACTGTTGAACTTTTATTTAATACTTTTATATTTTTATAAAGGCTATTTTTGTAATTGTTGAAAAAGTATCATCCCCCATATTTTAGAAATTACTTATAAAAGACAAAAATAATGCAAATCAAAGTAAAGGTTATTTTAAATCAGACGATTTTTAATGAAAATTCAATTGTCGATCGAGATTAGAAAAGAGCAGAAAATTGCACATTGCATTTTTTCCCTCATCATTGTGTATGACAGCTGAGAGCTCGAACTAATGCAGAAAGTACCTCACGTCTAATCGTAAAAATCCGAGGAACTATCCGATTTGATCATTGAAACTGCCATATTCGTCTAGTTTTCACTCGCCATTATATACGTGCATATATATTAAGAAATGCTATATGAAAATATACTTTAGGCTCTTTTTGACCATATAAATGGTCAATAAGATAATAAAAATCATGTTTTCTTTAAAATATGTTCATACTTTAAATAAAAAATATCCATTGTAGTATATAATAACAATAGCTATAACATCGTCGATAAATTTAAGGTCAGATTCAAAAAGAAAGTTTTTTCTCACAGAACACGTTTTGATAATAAGTTGAAAATTAAATTAAAAATTAGAAGTTTCCGATAGGTTTTTATAAATTTTATAGATAAGTACTGATTTCAAGATAAAATTAATTATTTTAAATTATTTACCATAGTACTGCAACTGTATAGATTAATTATATTTGTAACGTAATTAAAATCATGATTAGCTTACATTATTTATTAATATATTTTTTATATTTAATTGATAACGAGTAAGAAAGGTAATGAATATAAAAGGAATTAATAAAAAGTATAGTGCTTGATCGTAGATGGTTTGCATACAACTGTAACTATATAGTGCGTCAGCTTATTTTTCGAACAGAACAGACATATATAAATCATAAATACAATTTGAAAAACATTAATTTTTGCATTATGTAACTAGTACTTAATATTTAATTGATCATTAAAATTAATATTTTTTTAGTTATTAACTCCCTTGTTCATGAACTTTCACAATCCTGTTTGCCCCCGCCCCATGACCACTTACGCCCCACCCCTAATAAAGCCACGCCCAAATACGTTTTATCCCCATTGCCTATCATAATTCCATTGGTCTTGACTGCACCCGCGCTAATTGCACCATTCAAATTACTTTTTCTAAATTTGTTTATATGCGTTTTTTAACGATAAAAATAATTAAAATAAACGCATAAAAATAATATAATGCAGAAGGAAATACGCGAATAAAAGAGCTGAGAAAGAACAGAGATCAACGTGAAAAAGCAGCAATAATTCAGGCGACACTCGTAATTATAGAAACAGGGCCTGTCTTTGGCTTTCTATTCCCTCAAGAATGCCCATTAATAACGCGCAGATTGAATCCCATATTACGAAGAAAACGCACTCATCACTTGAATGCATCAATTACCGTCCTTGCAACTATACTGTGATAGACATACCGCACTATCTTTGCTGCACTATAAGGAAAAAATTGCTGCATATCTATTTTAGTAGTTAAAATCGATTGATAGTTAAAAATAAATAGTTGTTTGATGTAAAGTATCTATATATATATTTCATTGCCTTAAAGAGTTTTGAAAAGAGGTTTTATTTCATCACGTTCTTTTGTGAAATTTTGTAAGAAACATACATTTAAAAGATTCTGTAATAGAATCACAGGTCCAAAATAATCCTGTTCTTGAATCATATTTCTTGTTCAGATAAGTGTTTCAAGATTAGGAATTTAATGTTCCAAGACTTCAGAAATACTAATTATTCGATTGTTATTAGAAAAGAAATTTTCACAATACATCCTGTATAACAAGTTTTTATTCATAAAATAAATAATTAATAATTTAAAATTATAAAACAAAGAAATACAAATTAAAAACTAATTTTATAAAATAGATTTTAAACTTACGTTAACTTTTGCTCTATTAAATTTTTATGTTAAAATTTTATACTCACTTGAGAATGTTGCATCTAAATGTTTTATAGGCAGTAGTTTGTATTATTAAGAATGAATAGCTTATCAATTTTTGTTTGTTTATCTGCTCTTATTTCTTGAAAATTAACTCGAAAATATTTATTAAAATATAACTGCATTCTAATATAAATTAATTTTTCAGTAATAACTGCTCCTAAAAAATATTCTATAGTATCAATATATATCAATATATTAAAATTATGTATCGCAGCAAACAATTGCTTTAAAACATTTCGTATTTAACAATAAATGAATGGACAATGACATAACCGTAAATTCAAAACATTATTATACTTTTCTGCTGTGCTGTTTTATCAACTTGTCCGCTGATACTTTTTATAACGCTCTTTTGTCTGTATATTGTTGAAGCAACGAAAACTTTACCTAGGCGTGTACTAACTTTTGGAGCATTGCCAATATTACTTGAAATTTTGCTACTCAACATTAGCCCACATTATGCAACACTGTCCCTTACACTTATTATGCTCAAAAAGTAAAGCAATGGCAAAAAGTCAATAGTATTTTTAAACTCTAGTTTAAAACTTCACTATATATTTTCTGTTAATGAAGCGAAATAAATAAAAAATAGTTTAAAAAATAATAATTAATAAGAAGCAAATGCAACTGAACTCGTTTAACTGTATACAATTATATTGAGGAATTTTAGGTATTATATTCAGAACTATATTTATAATTTTTTGTTGATTAGTTCCTTGAAAACAAGTACTAAAAAAATGATGGGCCTTGTATGGAAGAAAAATAATTTTAAGACATATTTTAAAGGTAAACGTATTTTTATAAAAATTTAGTTATTTTAAATAGAAACTTATTATGCACATATAAAGTATATTTTATTGGAAATATAAAATATTTTGCATATTATTACTTTACATTATATCTTAGATTATAAATTCTTCCAAACATTATTCAAAAATAAAAATATTCATCTCAAAATAGATTGTTGCATTATAAATTAAAATGTTTATAATAATGATGTTAGAACAGCTACTCTAAAAAAATATGGAATACACAAGATCCTAATAAATCCCTCCCATTTCTGTACGAAAGAAGAATCAGGAGTTACGAAGCTTCTCTTCTGCACGATCAATAAATATGCACAAGACTGCGCAAGACCGCCCCTTTGACCTGCCCCAGCTTCTGATTCGTTAACCTCACTAGCAAATCAGATATGCTTAGTTTGTTTGATTCATTCTTCACATTAAGATCTAATTTATTGCTTTTTTTGATCATTTTTACTAAGTATATCTGTGTAAAATGAACGGGCTTTTACATTAAAAGCTCTTGCATACTCAGAATGTGACAGTAACACGCTATATATGCTTCTTCAGCTGGTTTCATTTTTTAATTTTCTACATAATATAATTTCTAATCCAAATTTTAATTTTATAGTCATACAGCTTTAAACGTATCCTAGAAAATATAAAAAACATGTTTTCACGAAACATTTTTAAAAATTTTGCCTTGAAATAGCAAACTGAACAAAAATGATAAACCGCTTGTTAAAAATACCGAGTAAGGAGTGAGGGTGGGTGACTAAAAAACAAAACATTGTAAGGAAGGAATGTCATTATCCATTAATATAATGTCGTATGTCTGATATCTCAACTTTGTCATGTTAACCCTTTTTTAATGTAAGATATGATATTCTACTTATTAGAATACTTAGCAAAAAGTTACTATAATATTTTTATTTAATGCCTGATAGCAACACAGAGATGTTTTTAAATAAATGAACTAAATATACACTTGAATTTTATTTTATAACATAATTTTGAAATTTATTACATCTGTAATTTGTAATATTTAATTATTTTACTCATATAAATCAAATCCATCAATGATTTTTGTCGTATTCATCAATTAATTAACTGATTGTATGACATAAAAAGCTGAAAAAATACAAAAATAGTTGGAAGTATTTTTATATACATGGTTAACATGTTTGTGTATGCGATAAAAGGAATAATTATTCAAATTTAAGTGAAACACCCCATACTGTGCAAAATATTTCATCCATTATTTGTAAAGCAAGTTTACTATACTTTAAAACATCTATATGCAGTTTAACAATATTAGTTATAGATTTATGTAACACAATATTCTGTTCTTTTTTAGAGACCACTTGATTTTTCAAGGACTTGGTACATGTTTGCATGCGAAACCTAAAATCAAATCATATGCACATTAACATAAAATGTTACAATCTATATTTATAGTTACAAAAAATGAATACTATTATTTAAATATGTTAAAAAAATATTTTTATAAAATATAGAATAAACGACATCTTTCTCTTTCATTATTAAAGTTCAATTAAAAACTTTTATAATAAATAACTTAATAAGCTTTCTAATAAATATTAAGGGATCCTCGAATGAACGTTAATTAACTAAACGAAAGCTGATTCCGTAGTTAAAACTTAGATATTTTAAATACAAAAGACATTTTATTATACTTATATCTTTAATAACTTATAATAACTATAAATTTAGTATAAGAATCGAGCAGATGTTCTTATTTTTGCTTGAAGTGAAGTTGAACATAAATATAGTTGTTAATTTCATGATAGGTCTAGTGAACTTCTTTTCAAAAAGTATTTTACATTTAATAAGCTATATTATAATGTACGTACATTAAAAAAAGAGAAATAATGGATTACTCACTTTTAAAACGACTATACATATAAGTGGTATAAGAAAAGGGTAAATTCAAAAGTTTCAAATTATATTATATTTATTCAGTTTTCGATAATTTAAAACAATCTAAAATTATATAGTTGTCATAAATATATTAGTGCACAAATTTATAAACTTATCTGTAACATTGTACAACTTTTATGTTTTAAAACTAAATAAAAAATCAAATCAACATAATACAACCAACTTACTCAATTATAGCAAATAGTCCCAAACAATGTTCAACAGCAACTACATACATTGTATCAAAGGAGCATACACAGAAAACAGTAACAAAGCAAACCGTACTATCCAATAAATAAATTTTTCCGTAATGTTCATATTTATCCACCAATAACTCTCCTTCTAAAATAAAAATTCGAGGCCTACTTTCATTTAAAGGTATCAATACATCGAGCACCATAGGGGTTACAGGAAATGTTATAAATAAAACATAAGTTGAAGCCATGTACACTGAAAGCAATAAGTAAATTTAATAAAACATATATCAATAAATAATTTTGACTAAATTGCAGTATAATGGTTAAAAGTAGGTTTTGAATAATAAATTAAATTATGTTTTTTTTAAATTAGCCAAATCAAAAACAAAATGTTTTACAGCGATACAATTAACCAATATGTATGATTCTATTTCGAATTGTTTATATATTTTCTTTTTATTCATAATACTTAAACACCTATGTTATCGATTTAAATGCATAGTTTCAGGTTGATAAAGCACCCCCTATTAAACTTTTCAGTGATTTAACAGCTTAGTTGACTTGGTCGATAATCTAGCCCTGTTTACAAGGTGTAAGTTAAAGTAATAGTTACAAAAATATTATTTATTTTCGTGAATTTTTATTTTCATATTTTAATATAATTTTAATATAATTTTAATTTGTGTCAGAGTAATAGTTTGACACAATATTTCGTATAAATCTATAGTTGCATACATCTATGGCGGAGTGTATATGCGTGAGACCCCAATTGATGCCAAATACTCTGTTTATGTGATGTGCACGGTTTACGATCAGACTGTGGGAATTACATTTCACTCGTAACTATAGGTTTAGTCTACACATGAGGGATTAAAAGCTTACGGCAAAGAGGCTTAACTGTAGTCGATCAACCAATGCAGTTTGTATAGAAGTTACATTCAATACATGGTTATTGTAAGCCTGCTTACTTTTGCCTTCAAACCTATATACTTATGTATAGCATGCGTAACGTTAATATTAACGTTTAAAATTATTTATTTCAGCAAATCAATTTATCAAATGCTCGTCTAAAAATTATATTAATCGTAAATAAATCAAGCAAATCGTAAATACGTTTGTTTAAGTAAATAAATCAATAAACATTCTGTAAATAATGTAATACAAATAATTAAAAAAATATCAATTGCATACGTAAAGTAAAAAATAGTTTTTCAGATTATTTTTACAGGATTTTAAGCTTTATTACAATAAAAATTAAAAATAAACTTAAATTTCTTTCCAAAAACATTAAAGTATACAATAATTTTAGAAGTATTTAAAAAACTTCTGATAACTGAAATATTTAGCTAAGTATTATCCAAGAGTGAAAAGAAGTTTCTATTGTGTTGTATCAGCTTGTAATACTGAAATGAAGTAATAAAAATTTAAGAAGCAAAGAATCAGTTTCGTTTCTTTATTTGCAGCTGCATTTTGAAGGCAAAAACCTATAAGCCCGTAGAATTGAAATGCATAATCATATTTATTAGCAGAACAATACGTATCTCATTATTACTGCATAAAGAAAAATTTCTTTTTATAATTTTCCAATTGCACATTGAATTGAAAATACAAATTTTTGCTTCGAGGTTTCTAAATACAATTTGTTAGTTGATAAATAGACGTTAACTTGCTTAAAATAAATCCTATTTTCTTGTTACGAAGCCCACTATATGACGGAGACATTGTTTACTTCATTTACACGATGGGGAGATTCTTTATAGGTTCATAAAAACCCTGTTCCTCAAACGTTTAACGCGGTGAACTGATTTGCAGTATCCTGAGCGTACCAGCGGGATTTTGCTAATCAGGCTGACGGCAAAGCTGTGGCTTACTTGTATCGTTAACGTATAGTTTATTCTAACAAAGTACTATTTTATAATTATAAGAAGTTGTACTAATAAATTAATAATCTAACAATTCCTGAAATAGTAAGTTATGAAAACTTATACTTATTGAATGGAAGCAAAAAAAAATTAGTTTACAATATTTGCAACAAAATCTATATCCGTGATAAAGCGTCCACCGACACTAAATCATGCTTGTCTCGCGCTTGTTCGCAATTAACGGATAGCGAGCAATTCCCGTCCCAATGTCGTTCGCTGTAGATTGACACGTGTGTAAAGGAGTTTCAATCTCGTGCGAAATTGATGCTGTCACCCTACTGGGCTATAGTCGGTGTCATTGTGCGCAAATTTCGACAGTAAGTACCGGTCGTGTGCCGCCCCGACAACCATGGGAAGGGAGAATCGATCTCTCTCCCTGCATGTGCTGGCTGGCTTCCACGTGTGGACGATCAATGAGCCTCCTCGCGCTGTATCTTACAGCATAGCTTTGCACATCCGCCCGCTGCTGCAATACATAGATTGTTATATATATTTGGATGTAATATTCCTGGTAGAAAATTTACCAAAATTGGTCAATGCTTTAATTAAATTTAAATAGAATCTCAAAATTATAATTATAACCTGTAACTGCAATAGCAATCAACTCATCAAAAAATTATTTTAATTGCTACCAGAAATATAATTATTTTGTACTATAATGAGCGTCAACTAAAAAAGTATTTTTCTCGAGTACTTTTGTTAAAGCATATAATTTATGCAGTTTTATAAATCGATACATGTATTGTTATTAAATGTACTGTTCTATCTAAAATTGCATCATATTCTTATATTATAATAAAATTAATCTTTCATCCGTCTATTGCGCGTTGTAAAACAGAGTAAAGATAGTTTACAGTAATTTCCCACTTGTACTATAAACATCTGCAAAGATAAGAAAATATATTTTTATTAGAATATATTGTATTTTATACAGATTAATAATTCCAACTTTTAACGTTGCAATAGACTGTAGCTGGTACCAATCAGTCTATTTACATAATTTAAGACTTAAATGATAGTAATTTTAAACTAATAAATTGTTTCATAATAAATTTCTAAATCTTTATATTTTTTATTTAATTTATGATGAACGAAGCATAAAAATTTAGATATTTCTAACGTTTCAGATTTTCGTTTTTTTGGATATTTAATGTCAATCACTTATTGACATGTGGTATAGAAAAAGAATTTGTATTTCTAATAACGATATATTTCTTGTATAATCCCCTTAATATCTTTAATTATTTGCAATAAAATACATTCAAGCATTTAGAATCTCGAAAAAAATACACGAATAAGTGACTCTTCTAAAAGTAATTTTAATATACAGCCTGTTTTTAAACTAGTTTTCTCCGGCTGGCCTTTTTTGCCAAGTAGCTACAGGAGCTAGACAAAAGGATTCGAGGAACCTATAGGCTGAGCGGGAGCTCGAGCTCGGGTCCAGAGCAGTGATGCCAGAAAATCAAGACTTTCCGCGCCTGCGCTCATAGGCGGAGAGCTCGCACACAGTTTGAAACAGGAGGCGCTGAAGGGGATGAAGAAGAAATACGCGCCTGTACGGTACGCTATAAATTGTACCACATTAATATTATTTAATATAAATAAATACTACCTAACAATAAATTTTGTTACAAAATAAATTAATATTTGTAAAAAACATGTATGCAAGTCATATGCTTGCGTAAGTCCCAACATGCTATAAAAAGTCTATGCAATGAGCCCGAAGGTTTAGACTACAACATTATAGGTTTAATTATTTAAAAAAATGGCAAATAATAATATTTAAATGATTAAATAATTTATTAGTGTATATATGTATAAACTTTTAAGTATATTTGTAAAAGAAATTATATTAATTTATTTATATATTAAGTACACTTAATCAATACATTATTTATGCAATAAATAATACTTTGTAGACATCAAATGGTTTTTTAAATATTAACATATTATGAGTTTAAAGTTATAATTAAAACATTCAAATAATTATAAAAACCTTAATTTTATATTAAATCAATTGTTTCATATTTAGCTTCATTATGCATTTAAAAAAAGAGACCGTATGACAATGAATATGTGCATATAAATAGAATAATATATTAATATGTGTATATCATTTTATAATAATAATTATAAATTTTATAATAATAATAATTATATACTCTAAGTATATAATTTATGTTTACCTTCGGGCTCATTGCATAGACTTTTTATAGCATGTTGGGACTTACGCAAGCATATGACTTGCATACATGTTTTTTACAAATATTAATTTATTTTGTAACAAAATTTATTGTTAGGCAGTATTTATTAACATTTAATAATATTCGCGCGTATTTCTTCATCCCCTCCAGCGCCTCCTATTTCAAACTGTGCGCGAGCTCTCCGCCTATGAGCGCAGGTGCGGAAAGTTTTGATTTTCTGGCATCACTGGTCGAGAGCGATTGACTCACTCGCCGGCGGCGCCGCGGCCGACGGTTCTCGCGGAAACGCTGGGGGGAGCTCTCTTTTGTTCGGTGAGTCCATCCTCACCGGTGGTTTCCCCTCATGTGGATTCAGGAAACAAGACGATCGGCTCGTTTCTCTTGCCGCGCGTACACCAATTCCGCGGGTATGGACGGATTTTTTCCCATCCTGTACATAACCGAAATCTCGTATTTACATATGATATTGCTAATCGGCGGTTGATTCGCGTGGCTCGATATAATGAATTTTACGCTAATTAATACTATCTTCACTGTCACAAAAGAAAACGTGATTCGTAACAATCTCTTATGCACTAACTTCGGAAGAAGGTATGCACTACACCTACTCACATTTATAGATCTTACTAGCGTTCGTTTGGTTTACTTTTTCCGTACTGTCGTGCTTTGCCAATCACTCGCTTCCACTGTAGTACCCGCACGGATTTGGGGTGTGTCCACATGGCCCTCTTTGAGAGTACGCCTCTGATCCCAGATTCTCTGCTACATGAGCTCCATCGGTTTCACTTTAAATAACATGCAGCTACATAAAGTGCGACACCCCCACCATTAACGTTGCAATCTTGCTGAATTACAGAGAAACCATCAATCTGGATGACCGTATCCACAATGCTCGAATCCGACCAGATTTCCGCTGAACCGAGCAGATTATAAGTTGGGTAATCATGTAAATGAAAACGAGTTTTTCTCGATGTAAATTCCCCTAGTACCTCTCAGAAAGCTCACATTCGTGAACGACGTCCCGAGAAATCACCCCTTTCTGCATTCTGCAGCCTTATTTTTATTACTTTCCCTCCCACTCTTGTCGACCAGCAACGGGGCATTTTCCCGATCCAATCAGATTTAATCGGCCTTTATCCCCCGACTAGAACGTCCATCCTCATAACCTTGATGTGACTGTGTAAATAAATCAGACGAAACGAAAGGGCTTTGGCTTAAAGAATTCCTGGACACAGGGATTCGAAATACCCGCCCAGGGACTCTATCATCCTCCCATCCAAATGTCTTGTGTGATAGTTGAACAATGATTTCCGACGCTTATTGCAAGACTGGACTTTCATACCTGAATATCGCCGCACGGTACCAGTATAAATAAAATAATTAAAAGATTCAACAAATGAACGAATCATCTCACATTCATCTAAATTTGAGTAGAAGGCCTGTCAGTGATAAACGCAAGCTCATATACAGCGTAGCGCGATAATTGTCAAAGATGATGATCATGTCACAAGTATGAGTTACGCAGGTTGACGGAATTTCGCTGCGGTTCGCGTCACTATCTACTGAATGGATTTTTCCGATGTACTGACAGGACGCACAGAACTTCGTGAGTTTCGCTTCTTGCGCCCGCTAATTGCTACGGTGCACCGAATTTTGCGAATCTCGTTTGTCCTACTCGGATCGGGGTCTAGGCTGCGGCACGAGCTCAGGGCAGCAGCGATCACAAAGTCCCATTGTCAAAGTCAAATTGCCATTGACTTGAGTATGACTCAGCAAAAGCAATATATTGACTTCAGTCAAGAACACCTAAAAATAACCTTTGTTTAAGTCGACTTTGGAGATCTATTTAGCTTCGCGTAATTTATCCAAAATCGAACCCATATTTTGTAAAGGATAATTATCACGTTTAGTCCTCTTATTGGCATGTTTAAAGTCTATACAGTATCGCTAGCTGGGAGAGATATGCCAAGGCGCGTGTTTCACCAGCAGAGTGATGTTCAATAAGAGTCGTAAACCTGTGAAGGTCTCCGAATTCTGGAAGTATTTTTTTCACCAAAGCCTTCACTTATTCTTACTCCTCATCTCGTATTTCAATGATACCACAGTATTCCGCAAAAATTTTCGGATCTGTATTCAACTCACCCACTTTAGAGAAAGAACGTCATCTTCCACCAGAAATATCCTAGAAGTGATAACTCAAAACCATAATTAAGGTCAAAATTTACCCCAAGAATCATAGGGTGACCTATATCTGTTACAAGTTTTCTGAGTTCCTCCTGTCACTTCACGAACAGCCAACTGAGCCGGTTTCCATTTATCCTCAAATGTGACTGCTTCTTCAGGATCAATCAAGGAAATCATGGAACTCGGATCAAACAATGTTCAAACATCCTTACCGTTCAGTCGAACTGTCAGGTACATTTGGTTGTAGGTTATAATTCCGACCATCGACTGTTCCTTACTAGTCGACTGTTTCGACTAGTGTTTTGAATTCTAAACTCTCTGGTAAGGAACCTCAACTCGAACTTGATTTAAAGGCTTATCTCGTAAAACATCAAGCAACTCTCTTGAATCTATCGATCTTGACGCTCTTGACTCGATTTTCCCCGTCCGACTTTCTTCTCTTGATTATCAGCAATACTCGACCCTCCACTCGCCCTTTCTTTCTCTCTAATTGGGTCCCTGCAGGACCCAAGGAACGTGTCTGTTGCCCTACTCTGGGATTTACCAGGCTTTTCCTTTACATATCCGGAAAACTACTCCAGAACAGTCGATACGATATCTGCTACTCTGCAGATTGTATCCCGGAAGTCTGCACTTATAGCAAACTCTTTTCGGGCACATCGTAGCTCGATACCCAATGCAAGTATAGGACTATCCTTAGAATAACAAATTTGCTTCGGGATAACCCTATCACGACTTTATAAATCGGCATGCCTCGGGCATGCCTCCGCAAGCGCCTCGCTTTCCTGCAAACCTGTCGCAAGGCACGCACACACTCATAGTAGCGATCACTAATACTATTAATCAGCTAAATGACACAATTAATGATATAATTAATGAGCTAAATGACACAGTCAATGGCTCAATGCCTTGTGACGTATGTCACGGGGAGAAAGAAAGGCTGGAGATTGTAACGCGTAGCCGCCGTGCGACCTCCGTGCGCGCCGTAAAACGAGCAAGAATCGTCGGGGGGGGAGAATCGGTTTGGGCACAGAAGTCCGGCCCGAGCACGTAGGCGAGCGACGGGCGCAGCCCGCCGAGGCATAGGACAAGCCTGACCCGCGCAATGCTGCAAGCCTGCAGCCGCGGCAACACCGCCTCGAGAGGAAGGCGACGTGACCGGCGGGCCGTGGCATCGGCCATCTTGAAGAAAGTCGGCCGGCGCGATTGCCGCCGCTGCCGGGCGGCCGCCGGGAGGAGGAGGAGAGCGCGGGGGGGCCAGCCTGCGGCCGCCTAGCCGCGCCGCCGCCGAAAATTCGGGAAAAAGACAAAGGGTCCGCGCGGTGGTCAGCGCCCCGGCTCGAGAGGAGAGAGAGACGTTGACGTGCAAGGACGCACCGATGAGAGACGGAATCGAGACGTTGACGTGCAAGGACGCACCGATTAGATCGAGACGTTGAGACGCCAGGACGTGAAGACTTAGCCGAGACGAGTGACGAGCGAAGTCATACGGAGAGTCGAAACCCTACCCCGCCAAGCCACCGGCCGTCCTCCCGTAGTGCGACCAGAAGGGAGAGGCGCCTGCCCACGGGGAAAGATAGCGGCCCGGAGGACCACCTGCGGGACCCAACAGTCCGGCCCAGAGACCCGGGAGAGGACTGCCCACCAGGGCACGAACGGAGGACCACCTGCGGGACCCAACAGTCCGGCCCAGAGACCCGGGAGAGGACTGCCCACCAGGGCACGAACGGAGGACCACCTGCGGGACCCAACAGTCCGGCCCAGAGACCCGGGAGAGGACTGCCCACCAGGGCACGAACAGAGGCCACCAGCCCACCAGAGCCGACGGCGAGACCGGTGCCACCCGAGGAGGGACGACCCGCGGCAGACGGCCGCCACACCAACCAGCGACCACCGCCGCCCTCCAGCCACCGCCACCCGCCAGCCCGCCGGCTCCAGCTAGCCCATCGCCACCCACTCGCCGCCGGACAGGACCAAGGCCGACGAAACTCGGGGTGAGTGAGCCTTCGGCTCAGAGTGCGGGCGGAGTGCTCGGGAGGGACGCGACGCGACGGGAAGCGACGAGGAGAGTCGAGGCGCGACCGGCTAGAGTGCCGTGGACGAACGCGGGCGGAGGTCGTATCGCGAGTGCGCGACCGGTGCAAGCGAGCGCGCGACCGGTGAAGCAGCCGGGAGGCGGCCAGCGAGGCCGCAGCGTAACCGCGGCGCGAGCGGCGGGGCCAGCGAGGCCCCCGCGTAACGGGTGACGCGAGGGAAATGGCCAGCGAGGCCACTGCGGAATTGTGACGCGGGAGTAGCGGCCCGCGACGCCGCTACATTCACACGAATTGCGAGAAGCGGCAGACGCGCTGCCGCTAATACTACAGAACCGGGCTAAAGTTGTACAAGAAAACCGTGAATAAAGCGTCCCAGAAAAACAGCAAACAAGCCGATATTGATTTTTGTGACAATACCCGAAACCCCGGTTTCCCTTGCGTTTCCCCCTTTTTCTGTTTAATAGCCGGAGACTATTTGTGTGGTGCCTTCCCGCCAAGGCCGGCGGAACCTCCTCTGAGGGAGAGAGTCCGCACCCGCTAGCCAGGGCAGCTCGCCTGGTGCCCGACAAGGAAAAAAAAGGAAAATATTGGCGAGCTACCCCATTTGGGCCGTCGCGGGGCGGAAGGGCCCTTTCCTAGCGTAATAGGAAAAAGCGACGTGTCACAGCCTAATGGAGGACCAATGTATGGTCGCGTCAACAGTCTCGGCGAAAAAGGAGGAAACCTCTCGGCTACACCCTCCCCCACTTACTGGGTGCTGGACTACACATCTACAACCTCTGCTACCTATAACGTATAAATAAAAATAAAATCAAAAGAAATGGACATCTCTGCACCTCGCACAAGCCTAAGAACTGAAATAAAATTTTTTAAAAATTTAATATTATAGATTATATTATAAATAGATTATAGATAATGTAATAAAAGAAATTAATTTGTTATAATTAGAAAAAAATTATAATTAATAAGTATCGATTTATACATAGAAAAAAATTAATATTTATAATTATTTAAAGTTATTAAATTATAAAGCGCGCGTATTAATGCGATCGCTACGATACACGATCACACTGTGCACAACTGCATTAATGTGCACGAAAAAATGCAACCTCCCGCATGTGCTAGAGCTGACAGTTGAGGGGTCAGTACAAATACACCGCATCGCCCTCTACCTTTAGCCCAAACCTACAGCCGGCGGCTTCCTGAAAATAAAAGTTGAAAACAAATTTTCACCTTTTTTAGTTTTCAGTTTATCATTAAAATCCAACATAGGGATGAGAATGGCTCTGTAAGATTACTTATAGTTAAAATAATTTTAAATAATTAAAGTAAAAATTGCCGTCGCTTTGCTCAGCGGGAAGGGAGGTTGGGGAAGTGTCAAAATAACAATTGCCACTTTTGTTGTAATTAGTTGGGCGGAAGCACTTTCTGCACAATAATGCTGCACTAGCGCAGAGCTCGCGGCGATCGCGAGTTTACAGGTTTTGGCGGCGCGCGTTTAAGGCTTTTCGGCGGCGCGAGGTTGAGGTTTTTCGGCGGCGCGAGTAATCGCTCGGCGAGCGTAAGGCCCGCCACCACCGGATCTCGCCCGGACTTCTCTTCCCCTGTATGCAGACGGGCGCGGAGCGCCGGCAGCGAGGGAACGGGCGTTGATGGCTGAGATAAAATTCTCAACCCGCCCTGGAGATTGTCCGAGAGGTCGTGTCGTGGGTCTTTTTTGCAGACTGGCGCAAGGCGCCGGCAGCGAGGACTAAAGGCGGGAACTTAGCGGGCGCGAGCGAATACTTCGTCGCGATCGGTCGCGTTATGGCACTGGTCGAGGCGGCCCCGTGAAGAGTATCGGCGGGGTACCTGGCCGAGTGTCGAACGTCGACTGACTGTGCCCCGCCGTCACCCGTCGCGACCCGCGGCCGCGCCGGGGTCTGAAACAAAGGGCCTCCTAGAGGCGTGTCGATAGCGCAGCAGCGCTATCGCTTCACCGAATTTCGGGCCTTCTCAGATTAGGTCGCGCGTTCGCGACGCAAGGTTCGGGGAAAAAGGCGAGACTTATATTTAATATATACAAGTCCGCGCCTGCTGACAGACCGCGCGGACGTCAATTCCCCCCGGTACAGAACGACTTTTTCCCCGGACTCCTAAAATTAAATCTATTACTAACTAATCCTATCTGAAAGTGCTCCGCGTCATGATTTATTTAAAACAAAAACAATACAATTAACATAAAGAAATACCTTAATACATATAAACCATTAAAAGGAACAAATGATAACTCTAAAAACTTAAACAAAATTACATTACTTACACTAATCGCCAGTTCACTTAATCATTACATAATCCTACATATATATATATATCACAACAGATACTATAAATCTATAACTTACAGACTAATATATACAAAATCACCTTAATTTAATTCTATGTTTATTGTTCATAGTCATTATTAGTTACCACTTAAAATAACTTAACCTAAACGCACTTAACCTACTATAAATTACGCACAATCACTATATTCTAACACTATTACTAAAAACTTTCGCGCACAGCACAGCTTCTTCAACTCCGCGGCTGCGGAGATGGGGACCTTGTCGATCCCTTTGTATCTGCTTCGGCAGAAACAGGGTCTCCTTCCGTAGACCGGCCCCTAGAGACGTCCATCTCATGGGCCTCCACTGCTTCGCTGCTGGCGAATCCCATTCGGATTCCCGCCTGTCCGAGCTCCGTCGGGTTTACTCCGTAAACCATACAGATCGTCTCGAGGGCGCGCTTTACTCGCTCGAAATCTCCATGCCTATGGGCCAGCCGGCACATGTCCAAGGCGATCCGCACCCTGGTCTCGCGTCCTCCGCGAGGTCGTTGACGCGGCTTCATCGTCGTCTCCACACTCGTGTAAGTTATTTGCTTGACCGCAAATAATACCGAGTGGGACGGTACCTCTGCACTTTGCTCGCACGTTTGCGCTGCTCGGCTTCCGCTTTTGTTGGTCGTCCTCGTTTGCGTCGTAGTTGCACTCGTGAATCTGGGGATTCTTCGTCTTGCTCTGGAGACGGCGCTAGACTCACTAAAGCGTCCGTTGATTCTTGGTCTAGTGCGAGCGGCGTGTTTACATCTGTAGGCCGACGGGTTAGGTTTCCGTGGACTTCGGGCTGCTCGCCGTCGCGCCGCTCGGCGCCCGCCAGTCTCTCTATGTCCGTAGTTTTTTCTTGCCGGATAGGCGCTCTTTTTAAGTGCTTAACGTGAAGTTTTATGTTACCTTGGCCGGGGCGATCGAGTACATACACGTCATTGCTGCACTTCTCGAGGACCTTGTACGGCCCTTCCCAGCGTTCGGCGAGATTTGCGTTGAATGCCTCAGCGGCATTAGATTGAGCGAAGTTCTTCATGAAAACCTGGTCTCCTTTTTCCAGCTGATAAGTTCTTTTCGTCGGCGGAATAGCTGTTTGAGCGGCTTGCAGCTGGCGGCCTTGGTCAATGCGTTCCTCTGTCGCCTCGGCATAGGTGAAAATCCATTCGCCCGGCCGAGGCAAGGTGCGCCCGAGAAGCATATGACTGGGTGACTGCCCCGTCATACGGTTGACCCGCCGTCGAGTGGCATATAGAATAGATGGCAGGTGCAGGTCCCATCCGCGCTGATCTTGGCCGTCGATGTTTAAGCGCAGTCCTTTTTTCAGCTCTTGATTTCGCCTCTCGGTTGGATTTGCCTGGGGATGGTAAGCGGCCGTAGTGTGATGTATTACTCCCCAGGTTTGACAATGTCTTTGCCAGGCAGGACCGCGAAACTGGGGGGCGTTATCCGTGAGTAAAACCCTTGGATAGCCCCAGCGCTTAAACACTTCATTATCCAGTACGGGCGTTATTACGGATAATTCTGAACTCGAGACGGCGAACGCTTCAACCCAGCGCGACATGAGGTCGGTCGTAACTAAAATAAATCGCTTACCCCGCGATGTTCGGGGATAAGGGCCCATCATGTCTATCGCGACAGTTTCCCAGGACGCCGTGGGAATTCTTGCGCGTTCCTCGCCCGTTGCGATCGGCCTTGACGCCTTATTCCGCTGGCATACGGCGCAATCAGCGAGAACACGGCGGATATCCGAGCGCATGCGAGGCCAAAAATATTGTTCGCGCGTCGCGCGTAAGGTCTCATCAGTTCCGGGATGACCGGCGAGTGCGTCATGATGAAAATACCGGATCGCCTCCTCCCGGCATTCTTCGGGCACAACAAGTCGCGGAGGTTTCCCGTGCTCGGTAACATGGTTGGCCCCGTCAATAAATTTTATGGATTGAGCGGGTTGCAAATACCGGTTGATGTCACTTATCTCACTGTTGTCCTCTCCTTGGGTCTGTTTTATTTTATGCACTAATTCACGACTGTCCATTGTTGCGGCGCATATTGGTTGCGTATTTATTGTTCTCTCCGGTGGGAGAAGCGACTCAAATTCCCTTCGCGTGTCCTCGTAGATTTCATTTCCGGGCTGACGAGAGAGAGCGTCGGGAAGCTCGTTTTCCTTTCCGGCTACGTGCACTACAACGAACGTGAAACTACGCAGGTAAAGGGCCCAGCGATGAAGCTTGCTTTTTCCATCCTTCATCGAGTCGAGCCAAGTTAACGCTTTATTATCCGTGCGAAGAGTAAACCGCCCGTCCTCTAAGTATGGTCGAAACTTGCGGAGGGCCCATATCACCGCGAGGCACTCTTGCTCGTTGGATGAATACCTCCTTTCGGTTTTCGTTAACTTGGCCGAGACGTAAGCGATTACGCGCCGTTCTCCTTTTTCATCGAGCTGGTATAGAACCGCGCCCAGTCCGCTTCCTGATGCATCCGTTTGTATGATAAAAGGCACGTTAGGTATGGGGCGAGATAGTGCCGGTATTTTGCGGAAAGCACCTTTTATTGCGTCGAAGGCGCTCTGTGTTTCAGCGGTCCAGCGCCAGCCGCGACTCGGGGATAGGAGCGCCGTGAGCGGTTCGGCTAGTCGAGCAAAATCGGCGACAAATTCTCGCAACCACGTACAAATCCCCAGGAACCGTTGCAATTCTTTTCGATTCAAAGGCGGTTCACTTTCGAGGATTGCTCGCACGTGTTCAGTTTTGGCTTTATTGCCGTCTTGAGTGATTTGAAACCCGAGAAACTCCAACTCCTCGTGGCCAAAGTGGCATTTAGATAAGGAGGCCGTTAGTTGGTAAATACGCAGGCGTTCGAACACTCGTTGTAAATGCACAACGTGTTCTTCCCACGTCGAGGAATACACCACAAAATCATCGAGATATGATCGCACAAAGTCATTCATGAACCCGCACAAAACCTCTTGAGTGATGAAACTGTTGAAGCACCCGGGAGCGTTTTTCAAGCCGAAGCTCATCACGCGCCATTGGTAAAGTCCACCGTCGGGCGTTGCAAACGCAGTGTACGGCTTTGAGCGCTCCGTAAGGGGAATCTGCCAGTATCCCTGCTTGAGATCCAGGGTCGAAAAGAATTTTGCGCTCCCAATGTCTTTCACCACTTCTTGGATTATTGGTAGCACTTGCACGACACTTTTTGTTATTGCATTTAATCGCCGATAGTCTATGCAAAAACGAAATTTGCCACCCTTTTTCGCGGCCATCACTATTGGGGAGCTGTACGGCGAAATGGATGGCTCAATCAAGCCGTCCGCCAACATCTCTCTAACTTGCTGTTGAATCGCTATCTTTTTCTCCGCAGAATAACGGTAGGGTGGTAAGCGAAATGGTTTTTTCTCGATTACCTCGATATCGTGATTTAGACAAGAGGTTTGGCGCAACGGTCCGGTATAAAAAATATCTGCGAACTCTCCAAGAAGCTGTTCAAGTTCGCGGGCACGCTGTTCGTTTAAGCCGTGGCGCACCTCTTTGAAAAATTCGTTCGGCGGCTGGACTTGATCGGCGGCCGCATTATCCCGCGATAAAAACATGCGCTGACGATGCGTTACCCCGAAATAAATGCAATCGAGCGCATGATCGAATAGCATATTTTGTGCTTTCAACCAAGGCCTCCCGAGGATCATATTGCAGCTCAACTCGTCACATATGACAAAATTCACCATATGCGTGTCTGCGCCTATGGTAATTGGAAGATTGCACTCGCCTGTTGCTTGCATCTTTCGGTCCCTGCATGCCGTGCCGATGAGTATGTCTTTTTTGACAATTGGCGTTTGCGGTGACAGAAACTTGCTTTGAATAAAGCAATAACTGGCCGCGGAATCGAGTAACGCGTTGACGGACTGCCCAAAGATCTCGACGCGTATATAATTTACGGTCGGACCTACAGCATTCTCCGTGTAAGTTAAGACGCAGCTGGACTCGGGGCAGCGTTCGCCGCGTTCGTCGTTGCCCCAGCTTCGTTTCCCGATCGCTGGAGGTAAGGATTACGCGGACAATCCCGGTTCCAATGCCTTCCGGGACAGAATTGGCAGCGTGGTAAGCTGGATTGCGGCGGGGCTGGAGCACTGCGCGGGTTATGGTTCGCGCCGCTTATCGTTGCGTTTGCCAGTGGCGGCGCCGCTACCTGTGCAGGACTACGCCGCATTGTTGGAGCAGCGCGGCGCTCCTCCGCCTCATCCTCTTCTATCTGTACTGCGCGCGTGATTAACTCTTCCACTGTTGTATAATTTGCGACACGCATCAACTTCCTGATCGAGGGCCTCAACGACTCGATCAAAAGCGCCATTATGTCCCTTTCGCACATATTAGGGAAAAGGCGGCGAGCGAGCAGTTGTTTTTGCTCTAGGAAAACGGCAGTACTCTCCTTCTCTGATTGTACTTGGCCGTACAACTTCGCTGACAGCTTTGTGAGCAGCGTTTGTGAGGCGAAACGAGCGCGTAATAAATCGCAGAATTTTGCCCACGATAGGCTTATGCTCCTGTACGTAGCGAACCACGTCGCGGCCATATCTTTCAAGGCACGGGACGCCATCCGTACTCGCGCGAAATCCTCCGTGTTGTTTTGAGTAAACGTTTCCTCGCATCCGCGTAGAAATACCTCTGGATCTTCAAAGTCCCGGCCATAGAATTCCGCCAATTCTGCATTCCTCCCAACGAGCGCTCGAAGTAGTTGTCGCCAGTCTTCCAGCGCGGGTTGCGGCATCATCGGAGGTGGCTGTTGCACGCCTGGCACTGGCGGCGCTATTGGCGGAGATGCCTGCTGCACACCAACTACCGGTAGAGCTTGTCCGATTGGGAGTGCCGGTTCTTGATTTTCCGCGGGCCCATTGATTGACCTGCCCGCGGTCCAGCCTTCTCGTTCGTTCTGCATCCTATTGTAATCTGTACGCGCACTGGTTGCAGATTGTGATCGTGTGTGTCGATTACCGTCGTCACCGGATGCCATGGATTTACTTAATCTTAAAATCCGATGAGTTTGACTTCGTCGGGCGCCACTGGCTATTTTCCGACTGCCAGAAGTCTTCCGAGGTCGCTTTACACGTTCGGGCGTGAGTTGAACGCGTCCGTGTTCCTCCAACTGGCCTTGAGGACGTTTTCTCTTCATTCACACTATCCTGAAGGTCTCGTCGGCCTGATTGGAGTGCCCCACGTCGGGCGCTACTTTGCCGTCGCTTTGCTCAGCGGGAAGGGAGGTTGGGGAAGTGTCAAAATAACAATTGCCACTTTTGTTGTAATTAGTTGGGCGGGAGCACTTTCTGCACAATAATGCTGCACTAGCGCAGAGCTCGCGGCGATCGCGAGTTTACAGGTTTTGGCGGCGCGCGTTTAAGGCTTTTCGGCGGCGCGAGTAATCGCTCGGCGAGCGTAAGGCCCGCCACCACCGGATCTCGCCCGGACTTCTCTTCTCCTGTATGCAGACGGGCGCGGAGCGCCGGCAGCGAGGGAACGGGCGTTGATGGCTGAGATAAAATTCTCAACCAGCCCTGGAGATTGTCCGTGAGGTCGTGTCGTGGGTTCTTTATGCAGACTGGCGCGGGGCGCCGGCAGCGAGGACTAAAGGCGGGAACTTAGCGGGCGCGAGCGAATACTTCGTCGCGATCGGTCGCGTTATGGCACTGGTCGAGGCGGCCCCGTGAAGAGTATCGGCGGGGTACCTGGCCGAGTGTCGAACGTCGACTGACTGTGCCCCGCCGTCACCCATCGCGACCCGCGGCCGCGCCGGGGTCTGAAACAAAGGGCCTCCTAGAGGCGTGTCGATAGCGCAGCAGCGCTATCGCTTCACCGAATTTCGGGCCTTCTCAGATTAGGTCGCGCGTTCGCGACGCAAGGTTCGGGGAAAAAGGCGAGACTTATATTTAATATATACAAGTCCGCGCCTGCTGACAGACCGCGCGGACGTCAAAATTGTGTATAAATGTAATGAAAAACTTCTAAGTGATCGATAGATATCCAGTGGTGGAGGTACAGAATTGCAACGTTTCTTGATACAGGCCACAATCACTGGATATCTACCGAGCATTCGACGATTTTTATGTTCCTTTTCGACTTTAGCAAGCCCCAGAATAATTCTTCATCAGAAATTAATGAATAATAAAACTATAAGTTATTCTCTATCACATAAAATCATTAACATTATAATAAACAATGTGTTTAAATTATCTTAAACATTTTAAGACAATAAATCAATGATTCTTAAAATCTTAAATATTAATCATAACTCTGATTAGATACTAAATGTATTCCTCGTAATTTAACCAACCTTTTCAATGATTTAAAAACAACTCATCGAAAAGCTTCGATAAAAAACATTTTGAAAACGATAAAAATGATGTCGATCCTATTAGTTATCTGCAGCTATAGCTTTATATATAAAAAAATATAAAAAAAATAAGCAAATGAATTTGTAAATGCATCTAAAATAAGATGATTCATGTGCGAATGTACTTTTCATCATTTTCGGAATACAATACTGCTTTCAACTTTCGGTTTCGATAATTTTTTTCTAAGATAGAATTAATCAAAATTAACAATAAATGCAAGTAATTATAAAGCACAAGAATGCAATGGACAATATAAGCGTATTGAATTGGCTCAAAAACCAGCAAATCAGAAAGTATGATAGTCCAAAGGGGCGGTCCTGCGCACCTCTATCGATCATGGAGTGGGGGTAGCCTCGTACCTCCCTTCAGTCTACCTACTATCAGCTATCCCTCAGTCAGGGAGAGGTAGTCCAGCGGAGTTTGCGGACGCGCGAGAAGTTGCCGCATGTTACCTATGGTTAAATTTTTTAAAATGTTCTTTTTTAAACCAAATTAATAAAAATTCGAGTTTCGATTCGGAATATTTTTTATATTTCTGGTTCATTAAAAATTGAAAAGGTCACTTTTTTTTAAATTTAGAAAAATTATAGTGTTAAAAAGATAAATTTAGAAAGACAACAGTGTAAACTAATTATTTAAACTCCATCTATCACTAGAAGAAAACGCAGATTATAGAAAAGTTGAAGACAACCTACTATTTATTGCCGATTTCAAGTTAGTATTTTGACACACTATTATTACAAGTAGCAGACGGTAGTCCGAAATCGAACTCTTGCACGCTGGTTAAGGTATATCTATCTCTGTTATAAAATATATATCTGTCTGTGTATTCTCTTATATACCTCTGTTATACATATGTCTTTTTACAAGTATACATTATAAATATTGCGGGCAAATTACGGAACTAATGAGTTTAGCATCAGAAATGCTAGAATTTAAACGAACTTTTTTATTAATTGGCATTTATACTAACTGATGATTACTTTTTAATTACGTATATTTGATTCTTTTAAACATATTTGATATCGACTTAACAAAACAAATTTTATGAAAGAATTTTTAAAGAATTTTGGTTTGAGTCAGTCAGTCTCCGAGTTAACATTAATGAATGACCGAAAATGGCACTTGTTGTTTAGCTCTAGCCTTCCACAAATAATTCACAACAATCATATCTATTCTAGTGATATGCTTAAACAGGAGTGAACGTAAATAACAATAACTGATTCAACAATAACAATATAAATGCATGCAACTGCCATATGGCAACTGTATCATGCCCGAGCACATACGATCGGTTTGGCAATTCTAAACATTTTCTAAGCATTCGCTGCAGCGCAGCAAATAAGAGTAGAGGAAACAGTTAATGGGAGACGGTAGAGCGTACTAGTCAGGACTGTAAGATGAGAAGCGGTACACCAAGCGTAGACGTCTGTTCATTCGACGACTGCCGAAATTTTCAACAAGTAGGCAAGAAGTCGGAGCGACTGCGAGGCGGGTATGGGGGAATGGGAGGTCGCAGGAGTTAGGCCGTTACTTCACCCCGCCACGGTACTACGCCTGCACAATAACACTCAAACGAGAACAAATAAAATTGCGATGGCGACCCCGGATTACATTGTATTAACCCTTGTTATTTTAATTAATGGTACAATCGATTCTGTGAGGCGCAGCATAAAGCTGAAAAGAGCATTTACAAGCTGAGACAACCGTGTTTTTATTATTAAGTGTATTAAAAGTTCATCTATCAACCTCCCTCCCTTAAATTTCTTTTTATATTAAATATGTTTGTGTATGGATATATATATTTGTAAACCATTTTTAACAATTTGATACACGGTGTCTTTTAATTCCTTGTCTCCCGCTATATCACGCGATAGCTGAAGCAATTTTAAACATTTTTTGCAGTCGCAAAAGTGTCAGATGCACACTCGTAAAGATACAGGTGTTTAAAAAATGGTAAAAATCTAGTCCCCGCGACCGAAAAGCGCGGCCGAAAAGCGCGGCTTACTCGCCGCAGCGAAGCCATTTAAAGTAGAGGAAATAGTCAATGAAAGAGAGTAGGGAGGAGCTATCGGGGCTGCAGGATGAACAGCAGGTCTGACCCCGCCCTCCAGGGTTAGGCACATATCGATTTGTCGACTGCCGAAATTGTTAACAAAACAACATCGGGCCCTAGCGAACCGTCAGCAGGGAAAGGCCGCAGGCCGGTCGCCAATCCCCCCGCAGCGGTACTGCTGACGGTCCGCTGAGGCCCGATGTTCTTTTGTTGACAATTTCGGCAGTCGACGAATGGGCCCACATCTAAAATTGGAAGGCGGGCCAGGCTTGTTGTTAATCCTCGGCCCCGATAGCTCCTCCCTACACTCTACCATGGAGTATTTCCTCTACTCTAAATGGCTACGCTGCGTCGAATAGGCCTAGCTTTTCGGCCGCGGGGGATGGATTTTTACCATTTTTTAAACACCTATATCTTCGAGGCGGTGCATTTGACAGTTTCGCGACCGCAAAAAATGTTTAGAATTGCCTCAGTTATCGCGTGATATAGCTGGAGACAAGGAATTAAAAGACACCGTGTATATGTATATATCCGTTAGTCTTGGAACTGAATCGAACAGATACTCGTTGCGTAAAAGTGTGACGTCTTTGTTAAACTGCTATAAATTGAGTCTCATAGTAATGATAGTTTCGAAATAATTCAAGCTAGTAAAGGGAGTAAGAAAGATTTAGATCCTATCCACTTCAAATTTCTTTAAAATTTCATATAGTAGCTGAATGCTGAAAATGACGAAAATCACGATTTTTGAAACTTTGACGATTTTTAACTCTGAACCTATTAGTTTTTTATGTAGGCATATGATACTATCTTTTATTGGTAATTGTTCAAAGAATATAAAAAAAATCTTTACGAACAAAAAAGAATTATTTTGTTTTTGTTGCAAGATTGTTTAACTAAATAAGTGTCAACTTTTCAAAATAATAACCGTGATATTCGAATTCAACTGGCCAAAATACATAAAAAACCTGTTAAACCTCCTCAGCATACCTTCCCCATCAAAAATTATAATTAAAAATTAACTTTATTCGCTTCAGGCCAATTTTGACGAATTTTATAGCCAAGTAAGATATGAATTATCATCGTAATGGAAACGGATCCTTATAGCTTAGTTCGAGAGGTGCATGTTCAAGTTTGAATGTCCAAATTGGTGGAAAATCCGAGGGAAGCAAGAATTATTTCCATTTTTTTCCAAAAGGGGTCACTCTGCGGCTAAATACCGCTCCATCACCCGTCCAACGATTCGGCATAAAGAACCAAAAAACTTTGTGTATAACTGAAGTTGAGACCTAGAAGGCGGAAGTAAGAAGGGAGGAAATAATGAATGCAATCTGACCTTGAAAATCCAGTAGTATAGCTGGAGAAAATTAATTTAAAAACAGTCTCTATAGCTGGGGACAAGCAATTAGTGAACAAACTGTATTTTCATTAATATATGGAAAAAAGCATTTCATATTGTTTTTTCGAGGAAATAGTCGATTTTCATAATTTACTTAATCACTGCAAAATTTCAATTTATCGGATCAAAATACATAAAAGAAACTTACTTTCTCAAGGCAACTAGAGTTTGATGTAATTAAGGTATCATCAAGAACTTAATAAAAAATCCTTGTAATTCAAGGAATAAATTATGATAATTAATATTTGTACTTTTTTGTTACAAGTGACTTTTAAAAAGTTATAAAGAATTCCGAAAATTCTTTTTCGAAAAGAATCCGAGTATGAATAGAAGATTTATACTCAAAAAAATTACGAAAAAGATATTTTTCAGATTGGAACCAATTCAACCAAATTTGCAAAAAAGGATATTGTGCAACAATGCTATTCTATTGCAATATGTTTCAGATTCTCAAAAAAAAGAAGTGTATTTTTCGATATTTAGTTTCTAAGATCATAAAGATTATTTAATCCATAACACTTAATATTATCTTAAATCAATATATGAATAAATCTTAAATACACTAAATCAAGTGATGTCTAATTACCGAGGAAACTTCAAACTTTATATGAAATGAACATTCACAACCGAACTATCCTATCCTCTAACAAAACTCAAAAGTATCTGTCGGCTAAACCGGTGCATTTAATTCTTTTTATTGTCTTTTTCCGTATTACGTACCTATGTTTACAAATAAAATTTGTCCACAAGTTAAAATTATATATGAAACACTTAGAACCATAATATTGTTCCTGTAAACACTGTACATCTATTTTATGTTTTAGAAAAACTAAAAAAATTAGCTAATAATGAATATAACTAAATAACAAATAATAAACAAATAATAGGAAATTCTTCTAAAAATCAAGTATATTCGTAATTCACTCCAACTAATACAAAGTTTTGTTGCTAAATTTCTCTGTATGTTTTGGAAATAACCTTATGAAGCTTGATTGTTCAGAATTAATTGATTCTTCATAGAGTCGGAGTCCATTAAACTCATTAATAAATGTAACAAAATTAATAAGTGTCGTCTATTAAATCTACTATTAAGAAGCTGTGACAAAAAATTTTATCATCTAACCGATCAGTATTTTTAATTAGAGAATCGACCTGCCGTAGCTACGGTAGTATATTAACCCCTTCTTCTACTCCACCTTTCTTCCTTGCAATCGATCAATTCTTGTGCGCAGGACCGCCTCTTTCAACCATGGCTTCTGATTCGTCAATTGTAAACCTATCATCTACGTTTAATTTCATCTATTGCCTGCATGTAAACCAATGGAATTCATTCCATTTGATGAGTTTTAATAAAATTAAAAAATTAAAAACTGTCATCATTGAATCATTTACCCTTTTTGTTAGAACTATCTATTTAATCATTCACATACTTATTCTATTATGGTACTTAATTGAACCTATAAGATTTACAGTTCTCAGCGTTTTTTATTTACTGATATTTTTATATATTTTTATATTTATATAGTACAATATAAAATATACATTTTATTATATTTGAAAAAAAATTTTTAATACAAAAATATATTTTTTATCGAATAATTTTTCTTGCAAAATGAGAAAAAAATAATATACAAATGATTAAAAGGGCATTTATATATAAAAGGAAAAAATATCTTTTACGCTGCCATTAAATCTAAAAGTACCACAATTTGGTTTATACTTCGACATAATCAAAGTTAAATATTAAACTTCTCGAAGTCAATCTCTCGATTTACATGTGTTCTGATCGTAGCAACGGAAAACGTTAAGATGCGGTTTCTACTTTATGTGCGTGTTACAATTTTTTATGAAACCCGCACATAAACTGTATTTCCTAAATACCGTTTAGGTTGATAAATTCAGTAAATTAAATATGTTTTTACATTACGAATAAGGCTTTGTTATGAAAAAATTATACAAACGTAAGAAATTATACAAGATATAGCAAAGATACAGCTAAAAATGATTTCCGTACTATAATCAATATGACGCATATAAGCAGCTCGATCATTTTCCATATTTTTAGCACGTGTATATTATTTCTGCATGTGTGATAGCTAATCGCTAAATATACCGCTTATATTAAATGTAATTTTCATACATAAGTAGTAAAGCCTTTTTACAAATTTCGGAATACATCAAACATAATAAATGTTTCAAAAAGTTTAAGTTAAAACCGCTATCATTCTATATGTTTTATATCAGGTAAATAATGGCTTAGTTATACACGATTTGAAAGATTGTAAGTTTATGAAAAACTTTCATGGTCTTATTCATGAGAAAGAAATTTACTTATTGCTATAGATAATTTACATATTTGAAAGTTCGAATATACTATTATTTGACGTGACCAATGATTATTCGCAAACTTTGGAAAATATTACCGATGAACTAGAATCTTGTTTTTTAATAATTATCTTGCATCTAAATATATATATACATATATTCCTTATTATAATTACAATAAACATTCATTTTTTACAATTTTACAATTAATGGCATTTATTAAATTATTTGCAAAAATTGATAAATATAGTTGTTATTATTGTAATAGTTAATTATTTATTTATATTCTTATCACTTTTTATTAGGTTTAATTATAATTAGTTTCCGTAATGTTTATTAAACTGTTTTGTTAAGTCTAAAACAATAGTTAACATAACCAATTGAGTGTGTGTTGAGGTTATTGACAAAGTTTTGGAGACGTTACAAATTTTTTTAATAAATTAGATCGAACTCTTGTTTAGTACATTCATTAATAGATCGTAGGATTTTAAACAGTTAATGATTATCCAATAGAAATGTTACTTTTACTGCGAACGGTTGAAAATAACCCCAGTTAGTATATAAAGCTACTTAATATACAGATCAAAAATTTAAAAATAATTTAAAGAAAAATTAGTATATTTCTAATCTAATATTTATTAGAAATGTATTATTTTTCAATCCTAAAATTCGCATTTTTTACTACAACAAAAAATTATTATACTTTCTAGTAATAAGTACTAGTTGTTGAGTCTGCCACACAATTACTATTCTTTTTTGTAAAATTTAGCAAATTTTTAAAGATTTTTTCTTACATAATTTATCTCAGTGTAGGTCCAATTAAATAATGGAAATGATATTTTATTCAACAACATTGACATGAAAGTAGAAAAAGAAAAATTGAGCAGAGTGTGTAGTGATTTTTTGTAAAATGCAAAAATTTAACTTATGTATATTTTATTAAATATTTTATTCCTTTATGAATATAGATGGTTTTATTATTTTCACGAATTTCGCATGTATTTGTATAAACCAAATGCTATTTTATATTTCTGTAGAGTACAGGATGCGCGACCTGAATAACGTACACTTACTTCTTTCGTACTTACCGATTCAACAAACCATTATGGTAATACTCCTACCATAACGCTCCATGCGATTCCTGCATTACTTCAGCTGTACGGGTCGATCACAACGTCAAAGCAGTTATTTTCATCTCGACCACACTTGGCTATCATGACTTCTGCGCATTTGGTACATTTACATATTCGGGACTTTTTCATGTTGTCACATTCCCACCCTCACTTAAAATTTAAATAAATATAAGTTCGACATCTGTTTATCGAAGACCATGAAATGATAATAATACCTTCAAAGAGTCTAATTGTGAAAGTTTCTTGAACAGTGTTTCATAACTCAAATACTGTTTTTGACTTTATTTTATAGGTAGCTAGTCCATTTATGTCTTAATATTTATAAATATAATATACAAATATAACAATACTTAGTTTATTAATTAAATTTTCTTTATTTTTCAGCATGTTTGCTCATCCTTATAAGAAACGCGGTATTTCGAATGTATTTGTAGTTATTATGTTTTTTAAATTAAGGATTTTATAAATAAATGTATTTTTTGTAATTATATTTTATTGATTTTATTTTTGCCGTATTTTAATAACCTTTAATAACCTTTAATATTTTTAACCTGCAATAACAAGCGTAAAAAGCATCATCCCGCCTGCTTATTACCGTATTAAGGACGGTAAAATGCGATTTGAGCCTCCGTCTTATCGTATCGCTTTTGAATGGCAATTTACCATTTAAAAGCCGGGGCATACTATCGCAGAAAAAGTTGCTCACGTATTATCAGGTTGCCGACATATTTCGATGTTATTTTAGATATTATTCATATGGTTCTGTATCAATTCAGTATGATCAGAGATGTGTAGAGAGATCGCTGATGCCATAGAGCCAAGCCACGACAATTTTTATGCCTCATAGCCAAAAAAATAAGGGGAAACAAGTGTGAAGGCTAAATGCCAGCTACAAGGTCAGCGATATTTATATACGTTATATAAATGTATGTAATATATTTAATGTTATAATTAGAATAAATTCGCAATATTTTCACAAACAAAATTTTGCAGATTGCGTCATCATAGTTCTAATTCATAAAAAGTTTTAAACAACTTCATATATTGAACAATATAATAATATATTTTTTTTATGATAAAATTAATAATCATTGGTGCAGATAATAAACTGCATGAAAGTGATTATGCATTCGAAGTATAGTATTGAATGGTCTTTGGACAAAATTAATGAGCGTAATTATTATACATACATGAAAATAAGAATACTTAATTATTAAACAAAACTTTTTTTATATGCAAAACTGAATATTTCATATTATTTTTTAATGCAAATTTAATTTTTGTCATGTACTTTTGTGCATATGACATAAACTTTTATTAATACATGGCCGGTAAACTTAATTTTCGAATATGCTGTCTCTAAAAATAATTTTCAGTGACTATTCTCTAATTAAAAATCATGTCTTTGGAAATCAGTGAATATCTTTTAAATAATTTAGTGAAATATTTAATCAAATACTTTATCGTAAATACAGTAACTGCATCTTGAATGAAAATAATATATCATTATATACATTCAACGGCGCTTCTTCGTTTCATTCCGCAAACTGTTTAATGTGTCTGTTGATACTTTCTGTTGAATTTGATAATTAATCATATTAATAACTGGTATTATTCTTATTCAATTTTTTCGGAATGTTTTTTACCCTTCATCGATGTACTAACAGACAAAATTTAGGCAAAAAATAGGTCAATCTAAACAGACATACGTAAAAAATTATAAGCATATATTATAAAAAAAATTTTATCTTAAAATTACTTCACATTACTATATCATCTTTACAACTTATTAATTAAGGATACTTATGGAAAATTGTATGAATTGTTGGAAATAAAATTTATGAATTGTATGTGTTCGTGCCAATTTCATAGCCTGATACCATGAATAGTCAGGCGTTGAATTTATAGAGAGAGAGAGAGAGTGTATGTGCGTGCGCGCGAGTGTGTGCGTGTGCGTCTGTGCGTGTGTTTAAGGAGCGGTACTTAGCCGCAGAGTAACCCCTTTTGGAAAAAAATGGAAATAATTCTTGCTTCCCTCGGCATTTCCACCGGTTTGTACACTTCTTTTTTTGAGAATCTGGAACATATTGCAATAGAATAGCATTGTTGCACAATATCTTTTTTTGCAAATTTGATTGAATTGGTTCCAATCTGAAAAATATCTTTTTCGTAATTTTTTTGAGTATAAATCTTCTGTTCATACTCGAATTCTTTTCGAAAAAGAATTTTCGGAATTCTTTATAACTTTTTAAAAGTCACTTGTAACAAAAAAGTACAAATATTAATTATCATAATTTATTCCTTGAATTACAAGGATTTTTTTTAAGTTCTTGATGATACCTTAATTACATCAAACTCTAGTTGCCTTGAGAAAGTAAATTTCTTTTATGTATTTTGATCCGATAAATTGAAATTTTGCAGTGATTAAGTAAATTATGAAAATCGACTATTTCCTCGAAAAAACAATATGAAATGCTTTTTTCCATATATTAATGAAAATACAGTTTGTTCACTAATTGCTTGTCCCCAGCTATAGAGACTGTTTTTAAATTAGTTTTCTCCAGCTATACTACTCGATTTTCAAGGTCAGATTGCATTCATTATTTCCTCCCTTCTTACTTCCGCCTTCTAGGTCTCAACTTCAGTTATACACAAAGTTTTTTGGTTCTTTATGCCGAATCGTTGGACGGGTGATGGAGCGGTATTTAGCCGCAGAGTAACCCCTTTTGGAAAAAAATGGAAATAATTTTTGCTTCCCTCGGATTTTCCACCAATTTGGACATTCAAACTTGAACATGCACCTCTCGAACTAAGCTATAAGGATCCGTTTCCATTACGATGATAATTCATATCTTACTTGGCTATAAAATTCGTCAAAATTGGCCTGAAGCGAATAAAGTTAATTTTTAATTATAATTTTTGATGGGGAAGGTATGCTGAGGAGGTTTAACAGGTTTTTTATGTATTTTGGCCAGTTGAATTCGAATATCACGGTTATTATTTTGAAAAGTTGACACTTATTTAGTTAAACAATCTTGCAACAAAAACAAAATAATTTTTTTTTGTTCGTAAAGATTTTTTTTATATTCTTTGAACAATTACCAATAAAAGATAGTATCATATGCCTATACAAAAAACTAATAGTTTCAGAGTTAAAAATCGTCGAAGTTTCAAAAATCGTGATTTTCGTCATTTTCACCATTAGTTACTATATGAAATTTTAATGAAATTTGAACTGGATGGGATTTTAGAGGCACGATTCTGCAAAGAGCAGATCAAGTATTCCAGTATCCTCGACCTTCCAAGCCTCTCTGTGTTTGAGGTAGAGAGTATACTTACCCGAAATTGATAAGAAGGATGATCATGTATAAATAAAGACAAAGATCCTCAATGTGAGCTCCACTAGTGCCTCTAAGAGAGTTCAAATTTATGAACCCGGCCTTAAGGAATCGACCACCTTTTCTGCATTCTGCCACTTTTTTTTTTGTTCCCTCTACCACTCCCGGCGACCAGCCTCCTCACAGCTACAGGGTGAGCCCAACTACTCTCTCACCATATGCCAAAACTGCACTTCATCTGCGATTTGACTAAAGCTATGATACTGTGATTATATTTATAAGTAGATTTAAGGTGTTGCGTTTATAAATGTGTATTTTGTGCAATATTTTGTAAGTCGTTTACAAATAAAAATTTATCTATTTATCTAAAAAAAATTTACATGGCGTCGATACCAAACGTACTTAAAGTCGAGATTGCGGACAGTATCTTTGCACTGGTTGAACGCACCAAATTGACCTCAGCTTAACCACATATTTATAAATATAGTACATTGTCTGGCATCAGACGTCGCCGCACGTGCAAGGAAAAATAAATCATCTTTAAGTGGAGAAGGCAATTACGGGCTGCCTTGCCTCTTAACAAGATTAGCAGCTTAAATTGTTCTAAGCTGCAGCCTAATTGATGGGATTGCCGGTTGAAGTTTTTCACCAACTCATCCATGTGAACTCGCTGTTCGTTCCCCGAGTTGCACCGCGGAGACCATGTCATTGGGTACGAAGAAAGGGAGTACAGAAGTGATTATATTAAGCATAACATCAGAGAGCAAGACTTCAATGCTTGCACAGTCAACCACCCCCTTGATGATGAGCTCAACCTCATCACCCACTGCCGAGACCTCCCTTACATCATCCTAATCATTGTTCAAAATATGTCCGGGAACCTCGAGAGCCAATTCATTAAAATAAATATTGTTATTTCTATTGATGTTTCTATTGTTATTGTTATGTTTTCTGTTGAGTTTATTATTGCTATTGATTTATTTACTATTGCTCGTTTTAATGTTTTTAAGGTAATTACTGTTATTGTTTGTGTCTGTATTGGTTTTGGTATTACAATTTTCAATTAAACGATTATTAATGTCATCAGCTCCCGAATTCCCGGTAGTAGTCCGCAGCTCTGACGATCCGTCCTCCCCTAAGTTTAAGGCCTGCGTTAACTTATCTTTATCCATTCTGATAAAGTCTAAACTATGTATATTTACACTATTATTTAGTTGAGAGGTTTTAGAAGTTTAAAAGTTTTAGTTTAGAGGATAGTTGTTTAAATTTATTGATCTGACTTTAATAAGACATTATAATTATAATTCGCATGTTAAATTGATTATTGAAGTTATGTTTGTTATCAGGAAACTTCAATAATTTAGGAAAGATAATATTTTATTTTAATTTTACACGCAAAAAACCTATTTACAGAAGATGGAAAAATTGTTTGCACCTGGTCAACATACGAGGTGTGTTCAAAAAGTAACGAGAATTTTTAAATTTCGCGAGTTTGGAGAGTCCGCCTGTATAAAAATTTTTTTTATTATATTGGTACACAGGCCCCTGAAGTACGATAAAATGTTCAGCAATATTCATTGCTTACTTTTTAAGTGGCAGCCGCTAACGTAGACGTGTTTTTCTGCTATGAGTAAAGCAAGGATTTACGAGTGGTATAAGCGTTTCCAAGATACCCGCGAAAATGTTGTAGATGACGAACGACCCAGACGCCCAAGCACATCAACAACCGATGAAAACGTGATAATTTAATGGCATAGTGCATCATGAATTCTTGTCACAAGGTCAAATAATCAATAAGGAGTACTACCTACAAGTTCAACGCCGTTTGCGTGAAGCAATCCGAAAAAAACGCCCGGATTTGTGGCAAAACAATTCATGGCTTTTGCACCACGATAATGCACCTGCTCACACTTCATTGCTTGTTCGTGAATTTTTGGTCAAAAACAAAACTGTAACGATGCCTCAGCCTCCATATTCGCCAGATACTGCCCCATGTGACTTTTTTCTATTTCCAAAAATAAAGAGAACATTAAAAGGCCGTCGTCTTGCAAGCATAGATGACATGAAAAGCGAATCGCTAAAAGAGCTAAAAGCTATTACAAAGATTGAGTTTCAAAAGTGTTTCGAGGATTGGAAAAAGCGTTGGCAGAAGTGTATTATATCCGAGGGGGATTACTTTGAAGGGGACAAAATAGATATTCATGAATAAATAAATATTTTTTTTATAAAACAAAAATTCTCGTTATTTTTTTAACACACCTCGTATAATAATAGCATATACAGTAATAATATAAAAAACTTACTAATATAACCAATAGATAGTCTTCGTCCACTTTCCGAAAATTTAAGTAGAATATCTTTTTCTTTATTATCAGTTATTATATACCAATGTCTTACTATGTCTTCACATACGTTTTTCAACTGTAATATTCATATCATACGTAAATTAAGATTACTTGGATATCAAATAAATATTGTATCCCTGCTAGAAACAACGGATTCAAAATGATTAAAAAATTAATATTTTTCAAAATATTTTTAATATCGATCGTTAATATTGATTTGATGTATAAAATAATATAAAAAATGTATTAAAATTATATGAGATTAAATAAATTTTTTTTATTTCTAATTATATCCAAAGTTTGAAAAAGTGATAAAAAAAGATATAAAATAATTCATAATTAATTAAAAATAATTAAATTTTGTTATAGTCGCACATTTTCGAGAATTCTGGATACAATACAGTTAAATTACGTACAATTTGAATATCTTTTTTATCTTATTTTATATCTCAAATTAGTTTTAACAATCTACTTTAAGTTTCTACTTTATCTTTTTTTTTTAAGTTTACACAATTCGATTCGCAGTTTAGTATAATATTTATAATAACGTTCGTTTGCTATTTTGCAGCAAACCTACACTAACGCATATGCTACTC
Source organism: Sycophaga agraensis (assembly GCA_018906755.1). Taxonomy (NCBI): domain Eukaryota; kingdom Metazoa; phylum Arthropoda; class Insecta; order Hymenoptera; family Pteromalidae; genus Sycophaga; species Sycophaga agraensis. The sequence goes on along the minus strand of JACCIE010000164.1, from coordinate 6,735 downwards.
AGAATCGCAGTTATGACTATTTTCCTAACAAACTCATATATACAAACCATAACCCATACTAGCCACTTGCGAGAATCAAATATCAGTCGTACGTCTTCTATGGTGGAAAATGAACTGCAATATAGTTTAAATATAAAAGATAAAAGTATTCAATTCAATAACAAAATTATGTATTAATAAAAAATAAATTTTAAAAAGCATTAAACGTAATTTAAGGTTAATACCTGAATATCAGATTAAAAAGGATTAAAGCTAATTTATGATAAGATCGAATTTTACATAAAAAACAATTAAATATTAATACATAAATAGAAGATTAAAAACCATCAAAATGTAATTTTGTATTAGAATAAATAAAAGATATTTTTTTAGTTTAATTCCTGAATAATGAATTATAAGTTATTGATATAGAGTAAGATTAAATTTTGAATACAAAAGGTTTATATTTTAATGCCTAAGTAGCGTATAAAAAAATGATTAAACTATTTGTTTTTAAAATAACTTAAAACTGTTTTCATTTCTATTCCTATAATTTGCAATTAAAATGGTTAAAATGAATAACATTCAATGTCGATAAAATGTTATTAAATGTAAATACTATAATGATAGATTAAACGACAATAATGTATGCGAAATTAAATAGAATTAAACTGTATTCAACATTAGTACTTGATCATCACATTTCGATATTAAACATTATTAAAATGATTAAAAATCAGTATTTAGCTGAAGAATTGAAATCGATTCGTATAAAAACTAATTGAACTGATTAAATTCAATTCCGTTATTATTTCCAAACGGATTCGTGGTATAAAATTTATTTATTGAGATTCAGATTTAATACATATTTATCTATTTCAATCTGTTATTTCTAGCAGGAATCTTAAGAATGCTCCTCACGGCGATCTGAATACCGCCGTGGCCAATTTAGACGTTTCGAACAAAAATAAATAAAAATTATATTAAAATCTTTGAATTTTTCTACACACTGCGCTACTATCATATAAATAATAGTAGTTTCAGAAATTCCGATAATAAATGAACAAAGTCAGACCTCAAATATCGTCTGCATCATAAAATCTAGTAACTTTGAAGTGCAATTGAAAAAATATTAATTACAATGTCCAGCGATAGAGTACAAGAAATATGATAGTAGTGCAATGTATAGAAATGTAAGATTGATTGAATAAAATTTATTTCAAGACTTTTCTTGCAGTTTAGCGAGTACAGTTTGTGGAGAAAAATTAGTAACTATAAAGCTGTATTATGATTATTATTGCGGGTAAAAGTGAGCAAGGCGTAGTGGACTGTTACTCCGAGTCGAGGCACTCGACACATTATGAAGAAATGTAGCTACTTCTACTCTGACCTATTCTCTTTATCACACCCTACTTTAATTTTTATTATCCAATACTTACATTAATATCGAACTCAAAATACCATACCATGTATTCAATTATGAAACATACTATTATTAATAAAATCAAAAACAAACAATAATAAAATAATTATGAACAAAAATACGATCAATATAATCTAAAAAATATTTTTAGTTCTATTATTTTTTAATTGATTCTTTGAATGATTTTTATTGTTTATTGATATGTATTTATATATACACGATACATTTTAAGCTATACTAGTAGAATGATGTACAAAAATCCAAACAATAAATCGTGTTCAATAAAATCGAATTCTAAAACAAAAGATGATACAACTTATGTGTTTTTGAACAATCATCAAGTTACCTGCAGTAACACAATAGTTAAAAATACAAAATCCTATCCTTTGAGTCGTATAGTACACCACTGATTAATTCATTAAATTTTGAAAAAAAACCAAGTACGAGCAGAAAGATTATTTTAGTTTGCAGTTTGAAAATAACGAGTAATTTAAAAATCCGAGTAATTTAATCACAAAAAAACAATTATAATTTTTTTCATAATTTTAGATGCTCGTACATAAATATGTATAATTATATAGAATTATAATTATGCAAAAGTATGCAAAATAATTAATTATATTGTTAACTCATTAAGTTCATTCATGAACAAGAAAAATCAGTTACGATCAAATTTTAGGTGTACTCGTATACAATTATGTCAGAACGAGCAAAAATTAAATTAATAACATTACATTAATCTGTAGACAATTCATATATATACTTGCACATCTTTCTTACACTTTCCCTAATATGGTATTGTCTTGGCAGATTCGAACTTTATTTTAAAGACTTTTTTTTGCTTTTCTAGAATACTTCCTTTTTAAACAGCCAGTCTAAGCTATTTATAACAAATTCAAATTATGCAAAATATATATTCATTAAATACATTTTAATATTCAACAACCTATAAAATTATTGATAAAATCAGTATAATCATGTTTAAAAGAATTTATGAATTTGTTTGAAATCAATAATATAAAAATTTGCTATATGCTATATTGCTATATGCGATGATCTCTCAAAATACACAGTCGCGATATTGTAAGCTTGTATTAAAGAAAAACATTCGGATATTGTAGAACAGCAACTCTTATTTAATAAAAATAGTTGATACTTACAAAGAATATATAGTTAATTTCACTTTGAATCGGGTCCGGTTCGCGGTAATTATATAGCTGGCCCATTCGATATTATTTTAAAGGGCATATGTTCAAAATTTCAATATTCATAATAATAAATAAAATTAAAATTACATATTTTTACTTGTTTTATGATTTACAATTTTTTTAATTTTTCTAACACATTTTCTAAACATGGATTCGTACCTATACCATCTCAGCCCACTGTGTTTTTCGCACTGGGGTTGCTACAGTCAATCCTAAGTTCCATTTTCCGTGAGGAGCACTCTTAATATTTTCTATCAAACGAACAATTAAATTGTTATACGTAACTAACCTTTTCTTGAGTAATCATCGATGTGAAAAATTTTGCATTAATCAATGACAAATAAAAGAGAATTGCTAAACGCTCTATAAATGATACCATGTCCTTTCCAAAATTAAGATACATACTGAGCAGCTGTGTATTCATATTATTTTGATTTGTTTTTATTATTAAAACTATAATTATTATTGTTAGTATTGTGATAATTAGTGTTAATTTAGTTTTTTCGGAAGTTAAAGATATTTTCGTCAAGATTGTCACCAGTAGGACAGTAAGAGAATTTAGTAGCCTTACGTATAAGACGACTGTACAGATAAATTGAGAATAAAATTTACTCTTTTTTAAAAAATTATTTACAAATTCAAAAATTATTTATTTTTAATTTTATAATAAACTTTATTTTTATTTATATGTTGTTATTAATACTTATACATACTAAAATATAAGGTTGGCAAATATCTCTCTTCTGCTTTTTTGCTCTGTATTCAATGCTTTATAAAAAGTGTTACAGTGATCGGATTTAGTTCAAATATGCGCCATTTTGTTCGATAATCTGTTTCCATCTAGACGGCAACTTCATAATACCCCCCTCGTAGAAGTCCCCCTCCTTATTTGCGAAGAACTCGGACAGCCACTTTTCACAAGCCTCTTTTGAGTTCAACTTTACACCACCAAGGACGTTCGCCATGAACAGGAACAGGTGGTAATCACTTGGCGCTATGTCTGAGCTATATGGTTGTTCCGGCTGTGGGGGTGGGGATTGGACAGCACGGTGACAAGCGGGGGGAGGGTGAAATGGGATGGTGGAGGGAAGGGGCAAGGATGCGTCGCTGCGCGTCGGTTTGTTAACGTTTGAGTTTTGGCCCTGAAAAGGGCCGGTGAGCGACTCTTAGGAAGAGCCGGTGGAGGGCGCTTGGCGCCTGAGCTCGCTCGCTTCAGGTGCCCAGGTACTTCAGAGGATTGACGGTGGTAGGTGGCCCAGAATGAAGAACAACAGTTGACGTTGAAGATCTTTATTATTCGTGATTACTTCTCCTAGCCCAGATGCCGGGTTTTACTAATCTTGTCGCGGAGGCGCGGCGCGGTGTCCGCTGCGGACGGGGCAACTGTGCGGTCGTTTAGCGCGAGTGGCCTCGCCTACAGACCCGTCGGCTCGGCGTTTGCACGCGGGAGCGCAGGTCCGCGCGGCTCGGCGTGCGGGGCTCTACTGCCTGAGCGAATCCCGTGTCGACCTGGCGGTCGTCTTGGGTTCGGTGAGCGGACTTCCAAACTCGGCCTTTCGGCCGGTTACCCTGATGGCGCGTTTTCACGCGGGCAGGGGTCTGGAAGCCTCGACCTTTCGGTCGGCTCCCTCTGTGAGCGCGTTCGCACGCGGACAGAGGTCCGGCTGCCTCGACCTTTCGGTCGGTTCCCTCTGCGGGCGCGTTTGCACGCGGACAGAGGTCCTCCGGCTGCCTCGACCTTTCGGTCGGATCCCTCTGCGGGCGCGTTTGCACGCGGGCAGAGGCCTGGCAGCCTCGACCTCTCGGTCGGATCCCTCTGCGGGCGCGTTTGCACGCGGGCAGAGGCCTGGCAGCCTCGACCTTTCGGTCGGATCCCTCTGCGGGCGCGTTTGCACGCGGGCAGAGGTCTGCTCGGCTCAGTAGGCCGGGATGTACTTCCTGTCGGGTCCCTCTGCTGGCGCGTTTGCACGCGGACAGCGGTCCGACTGCCCCGGTGGTCCGGGACGAACTCCCCGTCGGATCCCTCTGCTGGCGCGTTTGCACGCGGACAGAGGTCCGACTGCCCCGGTGGTCCGGGACGAACTCTGCCGAATCTGGAGAGCGTGCCGGTATTTGAGCATGCGGGCGCGGCTGCTCCGACTCGGCGTGATGGTGGGGGTAACGGTGCGGCGCGGTAGTGGGGGAAGCTCCGTTCTGGCCGGCGCTCCGACCCAGACGGGGCTTCCGAGAACTCGTGGTGCGGAATTTTTTTGACGCCTGTGCGCAAGGCTCTAGAATGATCGGTAACAATTCCCCCGGGTTTGGAAGAGTCTTGCGTGCGGGTGTCCCTAATCTATGGCATTCTGGGTATTTACATTGGTTTAACTTAAATCTATCTTAAATCTATCTTAAATTTACGGTACGCAATCACGCGGCGCGAAATACTTCATGGAGTGTCTCTTTTTGTTGCACTCACTTATCACTTTTTTGTTTTTTCATGATTCTTAAAGAAGTAATACTTAACCTAATATAAAAGAATAATAATTAGTAATACAAATCGGGTTTTCGCTTTCTACACTTTGTACACTTTTTTCACACTTTACGCGGCGCCTTGCGTCATCCCGCGGTCGGAAAGGTTGAGGCGGCGATCGGTGCGTGGCGGTCCTCTGACCGCTCGTTGGCAATCTCCTGATTGCTGACGACCTCCTGGCCGTCGTTGCCGTCGATCACCTCCAGGTGACCCGGGCTGGTTGGGGGGCCCTCCGGGGACCCCTTCGTCTCCGGGAACGTCCGCGTCTCCTCTTCTGAGGAGGTTTAGCGGCATCGGCCGTGTGCCCGCTGCGGGGGAGGCCGGAGTCGCTGTCGTTAGCCGTGTGCCCGCTGTGGGGGAGGCTCGGATTGGGACCGTCGGCCGTGTGCCCGCTGTGGGGGAGGCCGGGGTCGTGATCGTCGGCCGTGTGCCCGCTGTGGGGAGGCCGGATTTGGACCGTCGGCCGTGTGCCCGCTGTGGGGGAGGCCGGATTGTGATCGTCGGCCGTGTGCCCGCTGTGGGGGAGGCCGGATTGTGATCGTCGGCCGTGTGCCCGCTGTGGGGGAGGCCGGATCTGGACCGTCGGCCGTGTGCCGCTGTGGGGGAGGCCGGATTGGGACCGTCGGCCGTGTGCCCGCTGTGGGGGAGGCCGGGGTCCGCAGCTGTTGGCCGTGTGCCCGCTGTGGGGGAGGCCGGGTTGGGATCGTCGGCGTGTGCCCGCTGTGGGGGAGGCCGGATCTGGACCGTCGGCCGTGTGCCCCGCTGTGGGGGAGGCCGGATTGGGACCGTCGGCCGTGTGCCCGCTGTGGGGGAGGCCGGGGTCCGCAGCTGTTGGCCGTGTGCCCGCTGTGGGGGAGGCCGGGTTGGGACCGTCGGCCGTGTGCCCGCTGTGGGGGAGGCCGGGACCCGTAGCTGGGACGGTACCGTTGGTGGTGGCCGGTTGGATGGTGTGGGGGCGCTCCTGCGCTTCCCGGGTGGTCCTTCGGACTGTGGTGGTGGCTGGTTGGCTGGTGTGGGGCGCTCCTGCGCTCCCCGGGTGGTCCTTTGGACGGTGGATCTTTGTGCCCGTGCGCGGGTCACTCATTGCAGGCGACTGCGTGCCTGTTATCCTCTATTTTCGTGAGGGGCGCCCGCGTCGGCGGTGCGATAGTACGGCTTGGTTGCCGTCTGCGGGGGCTTGGTCTTTGGGAAGAGCCAAGGATCCCTGGGTGTGCCCGGCTGGGCTTTTGGCCGCTTGGGGGGCCGTCCGCGTCCACGTCGCGGAGGATGTTCGCGGTGGTTGGGCTCCAGTGCTTGGAGTGCGTGGTTCGGCCGCTGGCCTTTGCTGTTTACGGCGTTTGGTTCGCCGTGCTTCTTCTTGTCCCTTCATTTTCTCCTTCGGGAGTGCTCGCGTCGGCGGGCCAATGGAGGCATTAACGCCTCGGGTGGGGCCCTCTGGTCCTCAGCAGGGGTTGCGCTCGCCTTGGTAGCGGCGGCGTTGGGCAGGGTGCCCGTGGTTTGGCCCTCTGGTCCTCCAGCAGGGGTTTTGACGACGGCATCGGCCGTGTGCCTGCTGTGGGGGAGGCCGGGGTTGCTGTAGTTGTTGGTCATGCGCCCGCTGTGGGGACGCTTCCTAT